>JAVQIZ010240036.1:0-37263 GCA_036023535.2 Galaxias brevipinnis | reverse complement strand
AGAGAGAGAGAGAGAGAGAGAGAGAGAGAGAGAGAGAGAGAGAGAGAGAGAGAGAGAGAGAGAGAGAGAGAGAGAGCAGTTGTTGTACTGGGAACAGAGGTTGAAATAGATGCAACATCTGTCCGAGCTATCCTGAGAAGGAGGTAAGATGGATACAACCCATATTGAAATCATCATAACCCCTTTCATCTTTAAAATGTCTGGGACGAGATTATGTGATTCTAGAGTAATACAGAGTAGTTTTACTCAATTGCTCCTGCCACATTATCATTAAAATGTAATCCACAAACAAAGACCTGGACAATATTCTTACAGAGACAGGGAATGAAATAAGGCCATATCTTAGCAGCATTCCATGTAAATACACAGTGCATAAACTTGGAAAAATATATTTATTAAAAGTACATTACAACGGCACACTATATGATCATTAGTATTAGTATTGTAAGATAACGTACATTTGAATTTATTATCTACTTTTAAATAATTGTAATTCCTTCAAAGTATATATACTGCACATGTATTCTAGCTTGATTGGTGGAAAACAACCCGTCGGACTTCATACCAAAGACCGAACGCAACTTCTGTAAAAATATGATCAGGTTTTAACAAACAAAGAAATGATAATGATACAACAGGACATGCATTTGCCTCTGGTTACAGTAATGTCCAAAGAAAAAAGAAAAATGGGAAATAAAATTTGGACAAAGCAAGACAGTGGATTAAAACACATGGGTCAAGTTGGATTCAAATGGCTTCCTGTCAGAGCTAATTGTCAACTGAAAATTGTACAGCGGCTTACCTCACTAATTAAACTCACAATCTGGCCATTCTTCTTCGATAACGCTACAACCAGAGCAGGGCTCATCTGACACGTTTTGAAACATACTGTACATGAATCCTCCCAGTTATACATTTTATTTATTGTTATGTATAAAAATAACTTAACTTTACATCCGTACGTTCCTCTACAGTTACATGTTTATTTTTTTAAATATAACAATCTTTTTTCATTCCTATATTTTTAAGTACCAGCAAAGTCATCCCTTTATTTGCATGACATACTTAGGCGTATTGGTTACATTGTTTTGTAAGATGTTAACTATAAACTGAAGTTTATAGAATTTATATTATATATTTTGGTGTGTATTAAATTAGATCATAACATCAAACTGATCAGTTTGAACTCTGTATGTTCCTTCTGTTTTTGCACACAATGATACATTATGTACATTTGTAAATAATGGATTTACAGAATATTTTTCGTGCTTACCAGAGTCATGGACATTTTGAGAAAATACACAGTGATGTCTTTTTATTCATTAATGTTTGTTGACTAAAACTTCCACTTAAACTATAATAAAAAAAGCTTTATTTTCTAAAAAACCTAGACATACATCAGTCAGTTCTTATAGAGCCAGTATGTTTTTATATGGGTTCAGTCAGACATGAATGTGTTTAAAACATGTATAGAATATAAATACACATCAGTTTGGCATGGTTGGGGGGATTGGGGTTGGCGGTGGGAGCATATCCCATCAATCACATCCGACAAGCACAGAAACAACTTTGACTCAGGGCATTTAAATACCTCCCCACCTCCGTAATTGACATGACGTTTGATTATCAATTTAATTATGAACAGGTGTGTCAAGTGGCTAGGATGTGTAGCGCACACGGTATGGCGTCGCACGTCAGCAGTGCACAGACGTCGAGTTATCTGCCTGAACTGTTGCTGAAGCTCCATGGAGTTTGTAGGTCACATGTTTCCTTTTGTCAGACAGGCTACTCAGCCTCAGATACTGTGTTTTCAGTATGAGTTTAGAGTGATACATTCCTACATTTCTATAGAACACACACATGCTGTTGACTGTAAAGCTCCTTGTAACCCTGTTTTGAAAAGCACTATACAAATAAAGCTATCATTATTTTTATTATTATTATTATTATTATAATTATTATTTATCTAACTATTAGCACAGGATAATAATACATGCACTAAAGAAGATAAATAAATCTCTTACCAGGCTACAAGAACTGCATCATAATTTTGAGGAATGTTTTAATACCTCCATGCGTGTCTTTCAGGGGGAGGAAATGACACAAACCTTGTTTATTTGCAGCCAATGTTTAATGTAATCTTGGCTAGTGTCTGAGTTTGTGATGAATGGTGCCAGGGCCAGAGCGTAGTCATTAGTACGCCAGTTTTGTGTGAGTGTGTGTGCGCACGTGTGTCTGTGTGTGTGTGTGTGTATGTGTGTGTGTGTGTGTTCAGCCAGATGGAGGACTCACGCTCAAAGCATGTGGGCTGAACCTGAACTTGTGTCTAAACTCAAGGGCACTTCTTCATTACCAGAGAACGTGCCGCCCCTGTCAGGACACTGCCTATGACAGGGTATTAGGGAAATAAATGATCCTCTCTGGGATTGGGGAAATATATGAACTTCACTATTTAAACAAATTAGGGTCAGCCAAGGACTGTTCAGTTGTGCTTCTGAAAAACAACGAACTCCCCCTGCCCAACCAGCCAATGGACGTTTTATCAGATGATGGGCCAGGACTTCAACACCGCACTTGGCAAACCCGCTGTGCTGCTCAGCTCGTCCAGCATGAAGCCCACTGCACTGAGATGATGACTGGTGTAAGTCTGATACTAAGCTCATTCCAAAACACTGAGAGGCATGACTAGTGTGAGTCTCATATTAAGCTCATTCCAAAACACTGAGAGGCATGACTGAGTCTGACCTCTCCGTTACACAATCTTAGGTCGACCGACTGGATAGGGTGCAAAAAGCACTGTAGAATCAAGTGTTATTATCAGTTGTAACTGAAGGGAAAAAAAGAGGAAAAAAACAATGTGTAATGTTTTGCATTACAAAACACGTTCTATTTATGATTTATTCCAACTAGTTTATGTAGCATGAAATAATCTAGGGACTATCATCCAGGACAGCTGTGATTTTACAAAAATCCTGCAACAAATTTATTTTAAGACAATAATACAATTTCCCTGAAACTGTTTGCAACTTGTAGCCTACTCTATATTTAGTAACAAATACATCTATGTTAGTGTGGAGTTTAAGCATTTATACTATTGGTTTTATAATAAAGCTGATTTCAGCAACAAGTAGGACTTTATCATTTCACCCCACTTTTTCATTTTACCATAGTTTCCATTGTTTGTAGTACTAGGCTGACTGACTGTTTTATACTTTTACAAGAACCCAGGATTTGTTCAACATGGTAAAATCCACGTGAAAATTATTAGGCGGTGCCTTTTTATGGGGAAAGATTGAAGTTACTCTTGGTTTTATAGGCAACAAGGGTTTAAGGGCAACTGTCTGTTCTAGTTGAAACATCCACTTATCCCTCACTATAGAGGTTTGAGACGCAACAAATCAGTGTTACGATGTCTGAAACTCATTGAGTGAAATGGGGGAGAAATTTCACCATGATGAAGAAAGCTGGAAACGTCCCCCTTACACGGCAAACTCAAAACATCAATCTTTGTCCAGAACACAAATACATTATATGATACTATATGAACATAACAAAATGGGGGAATTTAAACACAATTAGGATAAAGAGAAAAACCTGCAGAAAAACAATTTGGAGTGTAAAACATGAGGAATTAGGGATGAAGATGTTGACAGTTGCAGATAGTCTCTCAGACTGCTGAATAAAAAAAAAGGTTCGTATTGTCATGCTTAGCAACAAAATGTGTATAAACTTTCGTTGGTCAAACAACAGCTACAGTAGAATGGGACTGGCATGACTTCATGTGAGAATCATTTGTGTGACGCCAGTTTCCCCTCTGCTGAATCCTACTAAGCTGCATGGTGTCTGCCCTTGGAGGCAGAGTTTTACACCTCTGTCAGGCCTGATTTACTTTGCCTCACAGCACAGTGCCTCTAGTCTACATCACCATAGATACCCTTATCTCCCAACTTATCTTCGCGTTACACACACTGATTTCTAATACCACTCTAAGTTTAAACCAGCGAGGCTAGCGAGCTTTGAACCTTCCTCTAAAGTTGCTTCTTCACAACTGTAATGAGTGTTGAACGAATAATAATATAGTCACGTTTGTCTTAAACATTTTGAAATATGATTTGTCTATGTTACATGCTGTTTATGTATCACCGGCAGCGCTTCAGATAATTGTTTCCCTAGCCTAAGACAAAAAAGATAACTGTACTATATACAGTATATATATATATATATATATATATATATTTATATTTATATTTATATTTGTTTGTTGTTTTTTGAGAAAAAGATGATGGTACTGATAAACTGGCTGCATTGGCTTAGACAAAAACCCTGAACATTTTGTGAATAATTTACCTGTTGACATTTTCAAACAGGATTATAAACTTTCACACGAAAGGTTTTAAAAGTAACAATTTTGGTCGTCATTATTAAATAACATAATGAATTGAGTAACGGAGAAATATATGCGTTTTACTCAGCAATGCCACGTTTCTACAGTGGGCAATCAAAATATCTAGACTGCCTCATTTCTAATGAATTAATAAGATCTATCTTTGCAAAGAGACAACGGAACTTAAAGGGTGAACATATGTGAACTGGAGTAGGAACAAAGTAGATGTAGAGTAAACAAAACATTTACAATAGTCACATTTCCATGCACATAAGAGTAATATATGTAATCCTATGTGTATGTCCAATAGCTTGGACTGACATAATGTGTTGTGCAACCAACTCTTGAGGTAGAATGTAGTAATAATGAAGCAACAGCACATAGCTGCCACTAAGTGTTCAATTTCAAGTACTACAAATGACACTTTTCAAGTATAATCTACAGAGAACACAAAACATACAAATGTTCAAAAGGCACATTACCCTCTCCCATATTGTACGCAGTTGCACCTGCTGTTGTGATATCAACACATACTAAAGATGGCAGGTACTCATGTACCATCTGAGCTTTCCCCTGAAGACAAAAATAAACATCTTTTCCACTAAGGGCGCACGCAGTGCCCCCTTAAAATTCACCATGTGACCATGTTTATGGCCACAGGATGGGTTTAATGCATTTGTTAACCCCTTATGAAACAAATAAAGGTGGAGCGTTAAAACTAGTCAAATCCCGTAGTTAAAAATAGAACTGATTAACTAAAATACCTTCAGCATTATGTTTACATTACTGTCAAACATGTTCCGTCATCTCCATTGCCAACTGAAGAATTATCACCATTTAGACCACTTAACCTGTATCTTCCTTTTAATTATTTCATTGACTTAAGATATAGAATTGAGGTTGAACCAGACCCAATACATCTCCTTAAAAAGCATGCCTTTTTTTCTCCTAAATTACAATAAAATATCTTTGTGAGAATTAATGGAAACAAAAGGCAATTGATCAGTTAGTAGACATTGGCAAAAAGGAATTTTTACTATTTTATGAATCAGCTAGTCTGAAGCACAATGACAGGAACCCAAGATATCACAACACCGGGAGAAAAATAACATTTATTAATTTCACCATTTGACCACTTCCATGATATTTGTCTTTTTGCAAGCCGATCCAGTCAAAGCTGTGATCATAAATAAGATAACGTTGGTATAAAATCTCAAGAGACACCACTCTAATAAAAAGGTCCCCCACATGGAACCACAAGTCCACTAGTTCTGAACAGTTCTTGATACTGAAGATCGACTCCAATGCAACTTAAACGCAACTTAAATGCAACTGCAGCATTGATGCATCTGGCTTATGCTTGTAAATGGTCTTAGAAATATCAAGGCAAAATTAATGAATTCATCTGCAATCGTCCAGCAGACACAGTCTGCTTGAATAAAAACAAAATTACAAAAAGTTTACTCTGGCTGCTTATTCTGAATGCTCAGGGGGAAGCAACACTTTCGATGTTAATATGCCACCTTGTGGTTGACTGGTGGGCTGGACCAATCAAGTGTCAGTCTTTTAAGATCCAGTGCTTAAAAATATGATTATGGATCCCTTTACGCCTGGATGATGCTCTTGGCACTAAAGGCAAGGTAGTAGATAAGGATGCCAATAAGAGCAGCCAAAACTTCAGTAGACACCCAGGGGCCATTCCATGCACCCTGAAAGGAGATACACAAAACATGAATTATTGTTTAACATCTGACCATATTCCAACTAGCTGCCCTAATTGATTTAAAATAGTAAATAAATAATATGCTTTGCACAAAATGGGAGAGGGTTTGAGGGACAATATTACATGAAGACAGGTAACAGTCATTTGTAACAAACACTTCCTAATCTGTAACTGTGGCAGCTCCAGGTTTAAAGTATTTTATCAAAGAAATCAGTCAAACGAGGTCACATGTACAATCAACTTGCAGAGTGAAAACAAGTGACTTCCAGCAATTGATCTTATTGATAGCGTAGCAGATTTACACAATGCAGTTTAAACCTTTGCTATCCATATTTAACTAAATTAAAAAGTTAGATGCGACATCAAAGAATAACTTTCTCCCTTGTATAGTTAGGCTAATATCAATCTATTTTGCTTAGATTGTTTGGAAGCATTAGCATGAGAGGTTACAATTGTACTGGATACAGGACAGTGAAATTGGCATCAATGGACCCAGCCACAATTTCGCATCAAATCTCAAAAGAAAAAAAAAATTAAGTAAGTATATATATATATATGTAATACATTATTTTAATCAAGTCCTTTGACATTAGCTTGGTCGAAAATTAGATGTATTTCTAAAATGTATCTAAAAATGTATTTCTAAGTCTCACCCTGTGATCTACATTGACAGAGAAGAGGGGCTGGATAGCCGCAACATCCTCATTGTTTCTCTGAGCCTGGAACCGAAAACATAGATGCATGAATAAACGTTTTTTATGACAACGTGCCAAAACTTGAAAAAAAAAATATAGTAACATTTATGTACAGGGCACTTACCTTGCGCAAGGAACTGTAGGACTCCTCATCAAAGAATTTGACTTGGTACGTCCCTGAGCTGGCCTGCTTGTGGGGAAGACTCCATGATACCTTAGTAAGGGAGGAGGGAGTTAAAAGTAGGCTTACAGAGCCCAAAGGTTCAATGTGCATTCTACCGACTGTATAGCAACCAAACAGGTCCTGATAGTCAATGGTGGTACCTGGTATTTTCCAACATCCTGTCCTCTGGTCACAGGGAACTGTCTTCCATTGACATCAGCATACAGAGCCACACTCTGAAAGATATGTGTAATTAATTATCTGTTTTGTTTATTAACATCTTCAGCTAACAAAATATCCTATGCACCACATTGTTTGAGCGTTTTGAGAGGCAAAGTAGACAATATGTAGGCAGCAAGCATACCTGGGCTCCATTGGCACAAGCCAGGCTGAGCTCCACAATGAAGACAGACTCAGAGGAGATGACTGCATCTGAGGTGGTGTAAGCCGAAGGAGTGATCGCAGGTTCCAAGCAGCTCTCGCCTGTTGAGACAACACTTTAACGGTTGGGTCGATAAAATGTGATTTTATTTTACATTGCATACATTCAGATCTCTCACTTGATCGTATTTGACGAGCTGTGGAGCGCATGGATAAATTTGAAGCTACTTGCAAAGCGTTTAGCAATACTAATCAGCTCGCTACTAGCTGCACAGCCTTGGCTAACGCTAACGGCGCGCCATGGCCTTCAACTAGCTAGGAATCGTTAAATGCAGTCATTAGAGCTATATAGCTTACCCGAGCATGCACAGATAAAAATAGCAAGGAAGGCCGTTATCCTGATCATTGTGGTTGTCTTGACTTTCAATGAATAATGAGAGGTAAATGTAGCTCTGAAAATCTCTTCCGCTCCTTCACACTGTTTTCGTGAATGAACACTGCGTAGTCAAGTCCACATCAGCTCTCAACCGGTGCAGTGTAATGACGTGTAACTGTAGTATCGCAAAGCATTATGGTAACGTTTTAAGTTGACACGTCATCTTTCGGAGTGGCATTGTACGTGTTAACAAAAAAGTAAATTTGGCAAACATTTGTTCAATGTTGCCTTGATATTTACTCAATTAAGGGAAATAATGGTCAAACGAATTTATAGACAACTGTTAGTGTAATACTTTATAATACAAAGAGAATATAACCAATTCAATGTTATCCTTTATCACTCTGCTGAGTTCTGCCAGGCCTACTAATTCACAACAAAAATAACAGTTGAAGTTTTGATTTAAGTAGGGCTGCCCTACGACGATTCTGTCTGACTTTTACGTTTAGGCAAAATATTTCGCCTCCAGAGGTAAACAAGTGAAACAGCCACTTGTGGTAAAGGTGTTTCATATTGACTGCCAATCAGAATAGCCCAAAAAAATATCTGTCCAGCGCCACTTGTATGAAGGACCAAAGCTATGGAGAACCAAAACTGCCAAAATTTTAAATAAATACATGAATAAATAAATGACTCAAAAATAAATAAAATGTCATGGATTGTAAAACGAAATGCCAAAAGGAAATTTAAAACCAACGTCTGAAGAAATGTTTAAAGAAAGTAATACCGAAGTTAAAAAGTAGATTGGAAGTATAGGGGGAAATGCAAAGCAAATGTAAAAGGAAATGTAAATAGGAAAGTAAAATAATAAGGACTGTAATACAGACGAGAATGCAATCCATGGCATTGTATTTATTTTTGAGTCATTTATTTATTTATATTTTGGCAGCTTTGGTCCTCCATACAAGAGGAATGTGTAGCATAGTTTGGAAATCAGAACCGGTTACATCTTTACATAAAGGGGGAATGCAAGGGACTATAATGACAGACCATTTCCAAACTACCAAGTCTAGCAAATCCATCCATTAGCTATACCGCTTATCCTTTGCAGGGTGGTGGGGTTGGGGTGAGGGTGGGGGGTGGGGGAGGGGCTGGAGCCTATCCCAGCCGACACAGGGCGAAAGGTGGGGTACTCACCTAGTGTCTAGCAAATATGTTAGAATAATTTAACAGCTTCATATTTTCTTGTCCCGCAATAATATTTTAAGCCCTTTTCAGTGTGGGTTCAAAGCTGGTCATAGTAGGCTACTATTACGGCAGCCACTCCTTTAGTAAATTATATAGTTACTGCTCTTTATGATGAGAATCATTGTACAGCTTTGTTTGTTTATAGATTTTTCAAAGGTTTTTCATACAGTTAACCACAGGTTACTTCTGGATCGATTAGCCCTGCTGGGATTTGTGACACATCTTTGGGATACATCTTTTAACTGCATGGTTTCAGGACTACCTCTCTGATAAAACAGTGCGTAGATGCTAGGGGTTAGAGTGGTGTGCCACACGGTTCTGTTTTAGATCATACATTGTTTAAACTTTATATTAAAGATATCTGTGCCTCTGTAAAAGACTGTGAAATAAATTTCTATGCATGAAAACATTTCCATGATACCATTCTTTATTCTTGGGCTCAGTCCAAAGAACAGGCAATGTCAAACCTTACAATGACATTTAATTCTGTACAGAAATCCCTTAGAGACCTGAGATTAATCTTTATTGAGCCAAAGACAGAAGGGGCAAAAAATTTGAATATAAGCAGTCATTTTTGCTCCCTAAATGTGGCGTAAATTGAGCATGTATGCCGTTTTCAAAAACTTGGGAATTTTACTGGTTGAAAAGTTGTAATTTAAGACACATGTGCTTGAACTCACCAATAAGGTGAGGATCAGGAATGGAGCTCTAGTTGGATAAGATCATGCTTTTCTCTTAAAAAACGAAAATTATTGTAAAGTCTACCCTCGTGAGTCATGGATCATGGTACTATTGTGTACATGTGTGCAAATTTTTTTGCCTCGGCTAAATGGAGGTTCAACAGGAATTGAGCATTTAGAATTAAAGCAGTTTGTTTCTGTTGAGCAATGTTAAACATTTATTGGAGAATTTGGGGGTTAAAGGGTGTTCTTGTTTGGTTGAAACTTGACTACTGTACTGT
The DNA here is from genome assembly GCA_036023535.2 of Galaxias brevipinnis. Classification (NCBI taxonomy): domain Eukaryota; kingdom Metazoa; phylum Chordata; class Actinopteri; order Galaxiiformes; family Galaxiidae; genus Galaxias; species Galaxias brevipinnis. The sequence continues at coordinate 27,332 of JAVQIZ010240036.1, read as the reverse complement.
TTTGTAAATATCTTTACAAAATGTTTTGTACATAACACATTTTATTATTTACTCATAAAAAAAAAGACAATGTATTCATGTCTTTTGTTGTGATTTATATATTTTGCCTTTAGACAAGGCACTGTTGGAAAAGAGACCAATAGTCTCCGTCGCTTACCCATGTATAATAATAAAAATATGACTGCGACACCTTGATGGTTCCAGTCTGATGAACCTATGTTGTCCTAAGCCAATATTGTGCACTTTTTGATGTGCAAAGGAACACACACATTCAACCAAAACATTCCAATTAACCAAGGCAGAATTTTTATCAGGTTACATTTTATTTGGCTAGAATATATGCGGTTCAAATGACATCATAAATACACAAAACATTCCTTTACATACAACAACATACAGAGATCCAGCAGCACACAGTTAAAAAATAATTTAACCTCTATTATTACCATAACCTTTAACAACTCAGCTACAATAAACGTTGACCAAAATAGATGTGCTGGATAACAAACTAACAAACTATTTTAAAGTAAGTCCATCTTCAAATCATACCAGATCCTGAACCCATGTCACCTTTATTGACCAATTTGACTTCATCAGTCAATCGTCTAACAAAATAAGAATATATTACACATACAAAATTACCATGACATGTCCCTTCAGATACCCCAATGTTTATGTCTCGGCAGACAGTGTACAGTAAAGTGACTGTGTCGGAGCATTTGCCATCCAGATTGACCTTGCCAGTGGTTGCTGTCACAAGGTGTCATGTCACACTATCTCTCCCCTTTCCCCGACTACTGCTTTCATATCAGGCATCTCTCAGTCGAGTTGATCTGCTGATCAGAACAGCCCTTTACCTTTCTTAACATTCCCTCCTTTTTTCTGGGAATGTTGAGAAGCCGGGGAAGCAGATGGATCCTGGGGTGCTTGTCGAGTGAGAAGCTCTTTGAAGACGGAGTTCATCTGCTGACAGACCTCCTGTGAGATTGAAAACAGGGACACAGATGAAGGAGAAGACAAAGAGACAAAGGTGTTTTTCATGACTAGACTGCCTGCAGTGTAGGACCCAGTGTAATTATACCCCCCTTACTGACTCTGATTATAACAACAAGCCCATATATTTTGTTGTTGGTAATCATGAAGAGTAATTTAGAGCTAAATGAGAAACATGCCAGACCTTGTCAACCTGAACAGGAATGTCCTCAGCAGATGACCGGTCCTGGAGCCTGTTACCCAGTAATAAATATATTATAAAATGGTGGCTTTTTCAGACTAGGAACTTGCTTTCCTTTGTAAGTAGATTTCATAGCCCCCAATGTACATGCACAACAATGTAACATACTCATTGCGTAGAAGGCCGGGGGAGCGGGAACGTGGTCTCCTGCCCTGTGGCCCCTTTGGAAGCTGCAGATTTAACTTTCCAACTAGACCAACACTGCCCCCTGTTGGACTTGGTCTGAAACTGCCGTGGTCAAGAGAACCTCTGCTATTGGCTGGAGAACGCTCTGCTGAAGGTAAACTGATACTCTGGTCTGTCGAGGTCTCAGTGTCCAACTCTGCACAACAACATTTAGAGCAAATGTGGAATTATTCTACCTTGACAACATAAAAAGGAATTCCAGAGAGGTTTCACAGCTTTTCTTACCATATTTACTCTGAAAGTGTTCGGATTCGCCATCTCCCTCCTCTATGATAGGGTCACTGTACAGCAGAGAAACAAATGTATACTTGATGTGTGTGTCTGATTCTGGATATGTGTGTGTTTATGTAGATATGTGGATGTGTACTGTAAACAGGTGGTACTGTTGTCGTCTCACCAATCATTATGTTCCTGTGTCATACATTTCTCATAGACAGGTCCCTGTAGCTCAGACTGGCTAGGGAAGATGCTCTCATGTTGGAAAATAATGTCTTTGACCAGAGCATTGATCTGTGGCTGCAGAGTGACTACGTCATCATCGTTTGTGCTCCTCACCAGACTGGGACCGAAGCACACTGCTAGGTTATAAGGCTGCATCATGTTTTCGTCACTGTATTGGGATACACTACAGAGAAGGACAAGTAGAGGGGAATAACATAGAGAAAGAGGACGATAAAGTGGAAAAAGTTATGAAAATTAGGAAAATAAATTCAAAATAAATATAAAATTAAAGATGCATCAAACATTGGGTTGTGTACAATATGGTTTACCAAAACAAGGCCACGTTTTATACCTGGTTCTCTACTCTAAACTACACCACCCTTCTAAGCAAGCTCCCTTCAACAATCTTTCTTTTACATTATTACTGGGAATCATGTACACTGTACAGTATAACATCAATCATGCATTTGAATCTTAGATGCAACCTTTTGGTATTTTAGTCTACTTACTGATGGAGGAAAGCAAAAAGATATCTCATGACCACGATGATAGGTGGAGGGTATGAAGAAATAACAGTTTTCAGTGCGTTGGCTCTCTCTGTTTCATTATCTACCTCTGAAAGGAAGAAGAGTATGTAGAAAGGACCAATAGCAGCAAGCTCAGAGGGTATCCAATAATCTGTTCATGTTTACTACTATCACAAACAAACGCACACACACACAAGCAAGAACACACACGCATAGACAAAAACATGAATGCAAATGCACAAACACTCACGGGCACACTCCAGAAGGTGGCTTATGCTGTCCTGAGGAAAGAGTGGGTTCAATTGGCTTCTAAAATAGAGCTTTAGCACTCCAGCCACAGAATCGATGTCAAACCTCCTGTCTGCTAGGGGGTCTTCTCCTGCAGGCACATCCCAGAACACACTGCCTCCCATTATTAACGCCCAACAAGCAAGGGAGCTAAGATTATGCTATTCATAGCAGCAGCAGTGTACACATACCTAGCTCAAAGGAATCTCTTAGGTTATTGACCTCCACCTGGGACCCTGGCACCCGGAAGATTCCCTCGTGGTGGAGACCTTGTTGGTATAAATAGACAATTGGTCAGACATCTAGAAAGGCAGATTTGGTACAATGTATGCAATATATGAACTTGAATGATAAGCATTTTGAAGTGCATTCTGGTTACCAACCATTGAGGTTTATGAAGCGAATGCAACTCTCCATTACTACCGGGATCTCTTGCTCTGATATCTGACAGTACGTAAATTAAGTAGATGAGGAAATCCCCTCCATTAGGCAAATGAAACAACGCACATTATTCAGGTTTATGAAATATACTTATAAACAAAGACAAATACAACAGTAACCAAGGGGACATGAGATAGACGTAAAATTATAGATAGACAGCAGAGAAAGACAGGCAAACACAAAGTTACATGAAGTAGTACCTGTATAAAGGACAATATGTCTGCAGAGAAGAGTTTGTGTGTAAACTTGGCACTTGAGGGACTCCGTCTCACACGCACCATGTTATGTCTATAGATTAAGAAGTCCACAGTCCACATTATACATTTGTTCACCCAACTGTTTCATGGCCCAGTTACGTATGTTGAGGGTGTAATGTGGTAAAGAAAAAGTAATGTGGAATCTAAACAAAACTTGGTTTTAACTAAGTTAACGTTTTTCTTGCGAGTCAACAGGCAGATGCAACTCCTACCTGCGTTGATTATTGTTGGATGACTTAGCTAGGAACAAAGAAAAAAGAAAAAATAAGTACGGTACATTTATATTTATAAACACTGATTACTCTGTATGTATGTGCAAAGGAAAATAGATGGCCAACGTTTACGATAAAAGGGGAACAACAATTTACTGTGAATTTCTAACCTTATTTACCACTGTCTTCAAATATCCTTGTGGTTTAATATTTAAATTGCTGTATTGTTGAGCAAAAATTGCAGAAATGGTTAGTACCTTTTTCTATAGCCACTTTCAGCAGATCATGTTTGGCTTGCAGTTTTGAGACCAGTGAGCTGCCGGTGAGATATTCTTTTACTTTCTAAGAGAAGAATTAAAAACGAATCCACCATCATCGTGTTATAGTGAACTGCCCGCAACATCCTTATCCGCAACATCATTATTAGCATTTCCCCTTGAAATGTAGTCATAACTGAAGCAATCAATGCTGCAATCTCCCATGTATAGCCTTATCATTTCGGCCATGCTCACATCACTAATAACCACTAGTCAATGGGTATATTAGTCTATTTACTCACAGTAAAGTAGAGGACTTCTGTCTCTTGGAGGTTGGCTCTACGCCGGGTCAAAGTAGACCTATTAGCTGGGGTTTCGCTGCTGTCATCGTGAGATTCACCACTGCTACTATTGCTGCTGCTGGGCTCCAAGTCATCATCACTGATACTCTCCAGCAGTGATGAGTGGACGGCCAGCATAGTTTTCTCTGCCTGAAATACAGGGCGAGAAAGATTGGGATATCATAATCTGAACTGGGATTTGAATGGGTCCATTGGAAGAACAGGAGTGTGATTGCTCTGTACCTCCTCTGTTTCATGGGTAACTGAGGCCAGTCTGGACTGTAGCTGTTGGTACCTGGTCTCCAGTTCACTCCTCATCTGACACTCAGCACTCACCTCACACACCTGAAAGATAAAAGGGGAAATAATGGGCAAGCAGCACTACTGTGCACATTCTTGTACAAGCACACAAACAACACACACACACACACACACACACACACAGACACACACACACACATACACACACACACACACACACACCCACACACCTGGTCTCCGTCGTGGGGCTGGTATTGGAAACGCAGTGGTAGACAGAAGGTATTGTCGTGAGCCTGCAGTAGAAAGTCTCTGTCCCTGTTCTGGTCCAGCCCCGACACAGCCAACTGGAGCTGTTGCAGACCACCACTCAAATTCTGCTGGGCCCGGGAGCGACAGGACAGGTAGGCTCGCATTACACGCGACAGCGAGAGGTGGTATCCTGCATCTGCACACTGCGGTAAGAGACACAAAGTAAACCACCCATTATCTCATCAACAACAACTCAACCACCAAGAGTTCACTGTGTAAACTATTGCTGGTATGTATGGGACAACATCAGAATAGGCTAACACATGCAACAGAGACTAAAGATGTTAGCAGAGGGATCGTATCGACAATGATCTGTGGTTGACTAACGGTACTAACGTTGATAAGGGTGGAGATGTCTTGGAGATAGTACTTGTTCATGGAAGTGTTGGCTGCGGCTAGGTTAAGGAGGTAGTCATTACGGGCCTTGGTGCACTTCAGATGGATCTCCTGCACTTTTCCTTGCCTCTATTAGCAAAGATATATAGACTCAAGTCTCAACAATCTCACATAAGCATACACCCAATCACACAAATGTGTCCACACCCATCCACCTACTCTCATACCACACACACACACACACACACACACACACACACACACACACACACACACACACACACTCACTCACTCACTCACTCACTCACTTACTCACTCACTCACTCATATACTCACACACACACACACACACACACACACATAAACTAAATATTTCCTTTGGTGAATGGTTAATTAGTTATGTAGGTACAAACCATACTTGTGCATCAGGGAAAGCCTTACTTTCTCTATCAGCCTCTCTACTTTCTTGGTAGCATTTTGCTTCTGCTTCTCCTCCAGTTTCTCAGCTTCCTTCAGCTTTCCTTCTGCGGACACGTATTCTGTGTGGTACTGGTAATATGTCTTCCAGGCCTGAATAACACATTCAAACACACACATGCACATGCACACATCAAACATAACCACTCCATTGTTTGTCTGTGTGTTGAGAACGGAAGGTGTTGTGTGGTCATTTTCTCACCTCTCACACATGTCAAAGTGTTGAACTTACCGTCTGGAGCTCGGTGGTAACATTCAAAAGCCCGTCTTGTAACTGGGTGCAGACTTCTTTACTCTGCAGTGAGAACAGACAAAATAAGAGATCAGGGGAACAGATGGCAACAGGAAGAGGTGGGCAGTAATAAGGGAAGGGACAGATGCAGAAGTGGAGAGAGTGTGGAACAGCCATATCTTAATGTAACGGGTAGATCTTGACTTGGTGCCAATAGGAACTAACAATCGGCTGCAGCAGAGGCAGTCAAAGTCAGTCTCGGTGTTAAATGACAAAGACACTTTTATTACATATTATTATTACAATGCAGTACTATTACCCGTTTGGCCAGGCGCTGTGTGTACTCCAGACAGTTTGTGAGGGGCTGCGAGAGCAGGTTAGTGCAGCTCTCACTAAGCCCATTGTGGTCTCTACTCTCTTGTCGGGTTTGGGTCAATAGAGACAGCCATGCTTGGGCAACTGTCTGGCCACTGGGCTCCTTCCTAAAACACAGGGAGGGAGGGAGGGAGGGGGGGAGAGAGATCAAGACAAGAGAACGGAGAAAGAAAGAAGTTAAGAGATGAAGGCAGAGTGAAAAAGTGGGCCACAGTGCAAGAGAGAAGGTGTAAGGGTAACGAAGAGAAGACATGGTAACATGGACTTCCTAATCTGTGACTTAGCTAAAGTAAATCGATGTTGAAAGTCTATTCACATGATTCAAGCAAGACTTTGAAGCTTGATACAGAGGGCGTGTTGTTTGATCTCACTCAAAGTACCTTTTAGTCTTAGATGTGAACCTATCGGCGAGCTTGTCCAGTGAGCGGGCATACTCGCCCTCGATCTCTCCCCGTCGACGCAGGTAGTCTGCCAGGTCCTGGAGCTGCTGAGTCTTCTGGTCCAACTGCACGTCCAGCACCTTCAACTGGTCAACTAGTTGACAACGCACCTCTGACAGAGAAAGAGAGAGAAAAAAGGGCAAATGTTGTTTGACATAAAACAAAGCAGAAATTGTATTTACACTTGCCTACACTTGAATTCCATAAGCTACACGGGGAACTGGTTTTTAGGGAGTAAGAGTTTGGTCAAAGTTTTACCTGGTTATTCAGTCATGCACAGCACACGGACAGATGTGAGTATGACACAACACGGAGGATTTGAAAACATTTTTACCTTTGATTTGCGAGTCATAGTCCACAACAGCAAGCCTCTCTTTCCGAGGCTTCACATAAGATGTCATGGCTGCCCCAACCGGATGAAATTCTATGGGAGAGATTACAAAACGTCCATAACAACTCAACCACAGCTTGACCTAAAAGTAAACCAAGCTTAGTTCCCAATTCCCTCTATTACTCTACTACTGTAGAGTTTGTTTGGTCATCTGTGTGAACAGTTTATAGCCTTCCCTCTTGAACAAAGTCCAGCTACTTTTACTTCTGGTTACAAAAACCCACGCATGATACAATTGTTCCAATTTCTTCAGCAGAACACACTGGAACACTTTCACACTCTCCACACAAACAAACTCTACAGCTCCTCAGGGTGAAATAGTGAAAGAGTGTAAACCGCGCGATACTCTTATTAAAACATGTCTCGGCACCGCAGCCTTGGTCTGTCCTGCTGCCGAGAACACTCATAGAGAGCGAGTTTGGCATGTGTGCTGCACTGCTCGTGCAGCACTTCTGCATGCAGTACAAAAATAGCACCAATATTTCAGCTGCCCTAAAAATAGCATCTCCCCAAAGGCATACACCAAGTGATGTGTGTATTATGTGTCGAAGAGCACAGGTGATTTCAATACCACTGTAAGTTATAAGCAGTTTAACAATAATTGAACAATCTACTTATTTTGAGCAAACTTCATTAAAAGTAAAACAGTAGGTTATTCTTATCCATGAGCATTCAATGGCATATATATGCTGCTTTGGAGTAAATTTCCATTAATACTGCAGGCTTATTCTAGAGCTAAACATCTACTTGATAATTATATTCTCCAATTGCTCCAATCCAGCAAGAGCTGATAGCAACAATAAACTCCTTAAAGGGTGTGAACGAGTAGAGCGAGGTTCGTATATACAGTCTGTACTGTGTTGACACTGATACTAAAGCCACAATGAATAACCTGAAGGTCAATCATACACATGACTGTTCATTTGGCCTGTACTCTGGAGCAGAGTAATGCCATTTTGGTTTAAATGTTTTACCTAAGCATACTAAATAGACCCTCCAGAGCACTTAAGAAAGAGGAAGGCCAAAGTAAGGGAAGAGAAAGTAGAGAGAAAAGTCTGTCGTGGCCCAGTGCACCACCCCATAACACACTTCACTTCTCTCCTTCTCTCATGATTCCATCCTCTTGACTTCCCCTTTCCTTTAACTTCAGTGCACTCATCAGCAGTCCTTTCACCCAAAACATTCAATTTGACCTTTTCCTGTATAACTAAATTCCCTTGGTACAGAAAAACCTATTTAACTGGTAAGTTGTGTTGAAACATCCCAGATATATATTTTGTTGCATAAAAGAGTGAGCTTTTAACATTTAGTTTTTACACTCTTCGTCATTTTTTCTACCCGATTCTACATTCTTTTTCAATGTGATCACCACTGAGTCATCTGACAGTTGGGAAAGTTTGTCGTCATTAATAGTGGAATAATCTTTCAACATTGGCTAGTAGTTAAATGCATGTAGTATATGCTTATAACTCCAGTGTACAAATTGAGTTTAACAAATTAGAATGTAACAGCCAGAGCACCATACTTACAATAACCTCGATAAATTCATACTGTACCTTGGAATATACTGATACAATATAAACATTATAATAGTAAAATTGACTCAAACAAGCAAAAGATCGACTTAAGATGACTTAAGAGAATCTTACCTCAGGGGAACGCGTCCTTCTCACTTACTTCCCCGCATCGAGGTTAACTAATGCTTGTCATTGGTAAGCCTCCTGCACGTCTCCCTCACATTGGACAGACTGACGTGGGTGGATCACTCCCTTCTTCTATCTCTTGATAACATAACTTGTGGCTTTCTCTCCTTCTAACACACGCTCTGAGACAATCATATGCGCGTAAGAATATAAATGGCATAAAGGTGAATCTCCCCAGATACCCTCTCTCAATGCTAAAGTAGCTCATCATAATAGATAAAAGCCCAGGCTGTTAAAATAACTCACAAAAAATGTTTTTATAAATAATTTTAGTATGTATTAATGTTTTGTTACAGTGTTTCAGTGTTTCAGTTTATTAAAAAAAAGTGACCCATGAGAACATAAAACGATGCTTTAACAGTGGAACAAAAATGTATCCACATAATGTGGCATGTGCTGCAGCACGCCACAAAGTGCTAAATGCCAGAGAAGTGTGAAAATAGCACTTTGAAAAAAGGTGCTAAACTGTGAGCCTTTGCAGCATTTGATGTGAAGCACTACTGTTTCCTTCCTTCCTCCCTTCAACAGGCATTCAAATGGTCCAACTGCTTTTACTGATCTGTATCACAAACTATTCCACAAAGGCTTATAGAGAAAACTCTTAAATCTAGTGGTTCCTTCATATAGCATCACTTTGATCTCCAGATAGAGGTTTTTACCAAATAAATGTTTATCCAACAGGGTTTTGCAAAAGAAAGATTACACATGCAAGTCAGCTACCAGCAGAACGTTTGATTCAGCAGCTGCAATTCTGGTTCTCCATTTGTGCAGTGGAGCATGTCCCAACCTGTTGCATATTTTCACCAATCTCATCCCCCAAAGCCTCAGGACAGGCTGCGTACTCAAGTACACAATTAAATGTAATGACTTAAAGCATGGCTAAGTTTAATGGTATTTCTACTAATTTGCTGAAGCCAAAGTGCTGAGCACAACATGGCGGGGTATAAACAGCTCTGGAAACAATTAAGAGACCACTGCAAAACCATCAGTTTTTCTGTGTTATTCTCATGTTATTCCCATCTCATCTATGGTTTTAGTGCAAGTTTGCAAATTCATGCAGGTAAGTAAGTAAGTAAAAGATATTGTCCAACCCTTTGCTTCCAGTCCAGGTTTGTTAAAAATCCGGAGTTGGCCCTATGCTGAGATCAGGGTATGGATTTTCTTTACCATACTACAACCTAGTGGTCATTTATGAAAATGCCTTGAGAAAATGTTTTGGAAAGTTTTATTTTCAGAAACAATGAACAAACCTGATTGAAATGGAAAATAATAGGTTCGGTTTTCAAATGTGTACACTTCAACCATTTGAGCGATGACAATTCTAAACATAGTGTCCAGTGATAGTTTACCACAATATCCTCTTTACTGAATAGCAACCACTTGGGACCCATGTTTTCTGATAAAGATAAAATGTAGCCGGGGTTCAATTTAAAAATGGCTAAGACTACGGAGTTATTGTGAGTCCGATGAAGAGTCTTTGACGTCTGTACTTTCTGTGGCCTCACTGACTTCACTCATCTCTTTGCTCTCTCCGCCGCTGTCCCTCTCTCCCTCTCTCTCCGGGTCCGCAGATATAGAGATGCTTTGGCCAGATGGAGCCTCCTGACCGACCGTACGCACTCCTGACTTTCTTAATTGTGGAACCTGTTAATCACAGAGAACAGACAAAACGGAAAAATGTTATTAACTACAGTTAAGCTCACCATCTGAAGGACTGTGCAAAACACTGGGGAGAATAGTGGGTCATCATGCCCTTGTACTTTACACCCCTGGGTAAAAACTAACCTCTTCAGCCAAGTGGGCCAAGTCTCTCTTCATTGCGTAAGCATCCTCGCCATCCGCATAGTACTTGGGCTCTACTTCACTAATTCTAGAGAAAAGAACGTAAAGTATAACGCAATTGAATGTATGATCAGGAACCTGATACAAGATTGTGTTGGAACTTTCATGCAAATACATAAATACTTACTGAAATTTCAATGTGTTTGAGTACAGGTGCAAGGCTGCTCGATTACTAGAGATGAGAGAGAGAGGGAGATGTGTCCATTAATCACAAGAGGAAAGAATAATAAAATGCATGGGAATAAAAAAGATTAGTTCTAACAGCAGAAAATAACAGCAAATCAGACATAGAGAACAGAGAGCGGATACCTTTTTCGAACATGAAGAGACACATATTTAGCATTGAAGTTCTCAATCATGGCCCGGCTAGCCTGGTCCATCAGTTTTTGAGCCAGACCAAGACGTCTGTGGGAGCGCTTCACAGCCTGAGAAACATGGAACAAAAATGAACACTGGCAGGATAGCCCAGGCAAATATCAGTTCAAAATGCTAAACATAAAACAACAAATATGTACCATGTAAAGTGCAGACTCACCAGGGATGTGATGTGACCATGTGGTACATCATCTGGGTCCTCCTCCCTTAAAAAAAAAGTTTTTATTTAACCAGGATATTAGGCTTCTACTTTGAATGCCGAAGAAAACTTAGGATGTATGGCACATACTCACATTTTTGCCAAAACATATCCAACTATTTTGCCATTTTCATCTTCTGCAATGTAGGACAGCTGAAATATTGACGTTAGAATAAGTATCTATATATCGATATAGGATCAATGTAGATATGCCACCCTACGTATTGTTTCTGCAGATAGGACTGAATTCGTCTTGTAAAACCGAAAAGAAAAGTAAAATGTCCCAGACAAATCACCTGGGGCCAGGATAATCCATGATAGAAATAATACTTCATTTGGTAATTTTCTGGAAGACACAGCAGGTTACAATGCTGCATGTTCATAAGGTCTTCCGGCTGTATAAAAGAGTTAGATGAATTGTCACTTCAATACATTAGTTTTACATTAAGATTCTTCACTGCCTTTTTTGATGAGTTAAGCGTTAGTTCAAGAACGTTAGCTGGTTATGTTGGCGTTAACCCAAGTTGGCTAGCTGACTAGCTGATGCTAGCAATACTAGGTAGCTGCATGGTAGACACGATGTTCAGCAGACTTACCCTTGCGTTACGTATGTTCATTGTGTAAGATGAATCAATATAATAACTATGGAAAATGATTAACTTCACCAAATAAATAAACAAATGGAAAGTATTGACAGAAACCTTATTTCAGATAACTTGGCTAGCTAACTGTACCATTCAGCTAGCTAGCGACAGAAGGAGGAAGCATGAGTTACACCGGAAGTAAATCCAAGTGTCCAAAAAATACTAGCATAAAAAGTACGACAATAACAAACAATAAAAGTGTGACAGTGGTTTCAAAAGATCTGCATATTTATATATATTATAATTATGCAAATATTTGAAAATTAAAACGTACTATTTGGTTTATATTTTTGTAACGTTAGTATGATTAGATCGGTTACAGAAAATTTATTTAACCGTATGTCAATAAAAACGTAGGTCATGTGAATAGATAATACAAGAGAAAAGTAGGGCTTTATGTAATACTGCATATTATTATGCATATTTTATCATTATATGCCTATATATTTAAGATATGATAGGCTTTTACAGATCTGAACTACAGTGCGTGCCTACTGCCAACTTATCTTTTAGAGGAGATGTTATTCCAACCAATCAGAGAGCCACATGCAAATTATGCAAGTTGTGAGACGACGGATAGCCAATGAGGAAATGATACTTTCGGAGCAGCACCTGCATCTCTTGTGTTACGGCTGCTGCCTAACTTCCAACACAGAATCGGAGATAAAGGGTATGAGGCTGTTTAAAAGGTATATCTGTTGATAATTGCAGCTCATTGATAAGGGATGAAATGCTGTTAATTGGTACCAATATACATTTATAAAAGTGGCCATTGTCAGTGACATTATAGAACAATGTTCCTAATTAGTAAAGGAAAGTTTACGTAGAATAGTATGGACGTAGATATCAGACTCGAGTCAAGTCTATGGATCGGTACAAAAAGATACCGGTCGGTTCTAAACGGCTGGTACTTCCGTTGGACTGAAGTTGACAAGAAGAATCGTGAAAAGAAAACAGGTACTTTTATTTTGTAATTTAAGCTCGGCTATATTTTTTCTGGATGAATTGAGGGTTGTCTACTTAAAAAAAGAAAAGAAAAAAAGCTGCATTTTTACAAGTCTATATAGCCTATACAATTCTACAGCCAAGTGGCTTTCAATGTCTTAAATGTCTTTTCAATTATAATTGTTGTTGCCTGAATTCAGCTTTACTCAGCAAAGATGTCGCAGGCTGGTAAATATGTGTTATCCATCAAAGTTAACCTAACCTGTCCAGAGACAAGCATGGGTGTGAGAATGCTGTGGCTGAGCAAATAACCAACATCTCTTTTTTTCTTGAAAGTATGTATAACCTAAATGATTGCATTTATTTGATAAGACAAGCTAATTGATGCATTTGTTAATAAATCAGCAGAGACAATGGCAGTAAAAAATATTGACTTTTTTCCCAATGAAGCTGAAAAACAAGTTAGTCTGCACAAACATGTAATGCAGCTTACTCAATTGCGCCCATGACAAAGGGAGTATGCGGGAACACACACACACACACACTGCCATTGAAATAATTTAGTTAAAAAAACTTTGTAAATCAATAACTAGCACTATTGGCGGTTTGCAATGTTTTTTATGATTATAGAAAATATATAACATGCCATTGGCATTGGGACTAGTTTGAAAACTGACTGTAAAAAATCATTCTATTGTCAAAGTGGCAGTTCCTGTGAATGAAGTGATCGGAGTAGAGCCGGGTCGAGTGGAGGTTCTTCCCCAGAAGACAGTTGAGGACACAGACAGAGACTTCACTGGTGGGTTTAAGGAACATACTGTGTATTCTTTGAAATATTACTGTCTCAAACTTACAGGCAACATTTACCCATTGATTGCCCTTTTAGTTTTTTATGTGAAGCGCAGTAGCAGTGGGGGTTCCTATGGACTGTTGTGGAGACTGGGCAGGATCCAGTTCAGCTGTCCCAGTCGAGACCTAAGAGACCAGTGGACAGCACACTTAAGAGCTGCACTCAAAACTCACAGTAAGGAGAATACACCTAGCAAAACACGTGGCTGGATCCATTGGTCATAATATTATGTATCTAATCTAGATTTAACTGTCTAATTATCTAACCCAGACTTGCAATCTTTTCACTGATGAATTGTGCATCCTCTCCAGGCCTGTTGAGGCCACTCAGATTGTTGGTGTTTATCAACCCTTACGGAGGAAAGAAGAGAGGAAGACAGATATTTAATTCCCTGGTTGCTCCTCTGTTTGAGCTGGCTGGTATCAGCTCACATGTAGTAGGTCAGAAGCAAAAAAAAATTAAAATAATAATAATAATCGAATATCAGTATAATACAGTTGTGCATATATGTAAACATTTTTATTATTTACATCACCTTAACAAGACAATTGTGTATGTGATTTTGCATTCAGTGACAGAGCGGGCAAACCAGGCAAGAGACCACATTCTGAAGAAAGATATCACAGGCTTTGATGGGTAAGAGTTGTGCAAGTAAAAATCATGGCATTAAAATTTTACAGAAGTACTCTTTGGAAGGTAAATTTTTTTTGACACAACTGCTTTTTCTTGTCTCCCCCCAGTGTCGTGTGTGTAGGAGGGGATGGAATGTTCAGCGAGCTGCTGCACGCCGTTATTGGGCGAACTCAACTGGAGGCGGGCCTTTCTGAGCACGACCCCGCTGTGACTCTGCAGCCATGTAACCTTCACATTGGCATCATTCCTGCTGGTAACAGAACTGCAACGAAGCATGTATAATTCATTACTGATATAATGCAGTGTTGACCTGAGGCTAACATTGTGTGCGCTGAACATCTCTAGGTTCCACGGACTGTGTGTGTTTTGCCACGGTGGGAGTGAATGACCCTGTAACTTCAGCTCTACACATCATTATTGGTGAGAGATTTAATATGACTTTTGCCTGACGGACACGTCTAGGTTCGTAATTCCTTATATGATTGGGTCTGTGATATTATTACCAGGTGTACCGGCCATAGAGAAGGATGATAATGACTATGATTCTGTCCAACCAAATTCCACTAACCCTTCCAGGAGACTCTCAGCCTCTGGATGTAAACTCTGTGTATCATCACTCCTCTTTGGTGCGCTACTCTGTGTCTTTGTTGGGCTATGGCTTCTACGGGGACGTGTTGGCTGAGAGTGAGAGGCACCGCTGGATGGGACCTCTCCGATATGACTACTCAGGTATAGCTCAACTAAGAACTGCGTGTCTGGGATGCTGTCTTGTATATGGCTGCAACTTGTCTGATCTACCCTCAGGTACTATGGTCTACATGAGTAACCAGAGCTATGCAGGCATAGTGCAGTACCTACCAGCTGATTCCCAACTCTCAAGCCCCAGAGACAACACCCGATGCCTCTCAGGGTAAAAACACACTTTTCACTGCAACTTCACGTCAGCAATTATGAAAAATCTTGACTAATATTTAAGAAATGAATTTAGTTTTAGCAATAGTGCTGTTGTTAAGTGTGCTTCATGTTATACCCCTTTCACATTGGACTAGTGACCCGGATTATTCCCGGGTCGATTGTTGGTGTGAAAGATTCGACCCGGCATTTTCGCCACAAGGATTATTCAAGGAATCATCATTGGTTTAGGATTGGCACACCAGTATTTAACAAACATTGTGTAAAATGCAACAAGAAGCAAAAATGTCAGGCATTTGGCTAGCAAAGGTCAATATAATTTCTCTTTTAATAAACAACGGCGTTGTAGCATTTTCAACCCCCAGTGACTTTGTTCCGCTGTAAGTTGACGATGCTGGGTGAATCATTTTATTAACTAGTAGTAAGTGGGTGTATGCTGGAACTGTGTTTCCGCGATCTCCATTCCATCAAGCAAAACCAATACAAGCAGTTGTGCCCTTGCTGTTTGGAGTACTTAATATTCTCTTGGAGTGTACTGTAGGATAATGTTCCATTACCCCCCAACCTCAGGTCTTAGGTTGCACTGATGAAGTCCTGAGAGGAGACGCTAACCTAGTTGTAATGTTCTTTAATAATCCCACCAGGAAAAAGGGTGCTTGGCAGTCATCACCATCCTAGTACAGTTGACATAGCCTCGATTCCATCTGAGACACTGTCACTGCCGCAGGCAACCGAGACTTAGGTGTTGGGTGTACTTGAAGGAGGGTGGTTTCCATAGTGATTTGCGCAACTTGATCTAGAAGAAAGGCGAGCCAGCACCTCCTGTACGCTGGCATCTGTAAGAGATTTGACCTGACTCTTTGTCTAAAATAACTACTTCTGGCTGATATGGAGCAGGACTATATAGCACTGTCAGGTGTCTTGTTGGGTCACTGGGCTGTGCCCAGGACAATTTGAAATATCAATGTTTTCAGTGCGTGTGACCGAGTGTATTTGTTTCAGTTGCCGTGTTTGTTCTGAAAGTAGAGAGAGACTGTTCCACAACTCTCTCGACTCCAGCTCTTCATACGGTGTCCACTTCAACCAGTTCAAAGGTGACTCAAAGGGTAAGAGTCTGGCAGTCTATAGACCATGCGTAAACTGGCAATATACTTGGAAATAATTAAGTACAATCACCAGCTAAGTGTATAGTCTCTGCTTAGGATGGTTTAGTTTAATGCACCTTCACCTCTCTCTCCCACTAGGTGAGTGGGTGAGTGTGGAGGGCAGGTTTAGGTGTGTGTCTCTCACCTGCATGTCTAGCTCCTGTCCCAGGAGTCCACTGGGCCTGTCCCCTTCAGCCCACCTGGCCGATGGCACAGGCGACCTCATCCTAGTGCGGGACACACACCCTCTCAACTTCCTGACCTTCTTACATAGACACACCAGCACACAGGACCAGGTAAAGACAGCCACCATCTTAGCAAGGAGCTCAACATAAAACCAGTCTATACTTTAGATCTGGGATGTAACATTTTGCTCTTAGGCCCTTGTGCTAAATAAACTACGCGTCTGTCTGAGTACGCGTCTGTCTCTGCTTCAGTTTGATCTGCCCTTTGTGGAGGTCCACCGCGTGAAGGAGGTGCGTTTTTCTTTCCCACCGGAACAAGACGAGGAAGTAGAGACAGAAAGGGTTCACGATAAAGGGATGGACGACCAAGAGAGACCATGTGTACATGATGGAGATATGCTGGATATACATGGATCTCAGCAGCACCTGACGGAGAGAGGAGAAGGGGGAGGGAGGTCGAGCAGCAAGAGGAGAAAAAATCAAGATTTATTGTGTGGTTTGTGCTGTGGCAAGTCTCCATCTGGTTCAGTGTGGAACTGTGATGGAGAGATTCTTCCCTTCACTGAGATCTCCTGTAGGTAAGTCAGTGTAGCTATTATAATGGATATTTCAATGGAAATTATAATTATTCAACTAAATCTCTAAGTCTAACTCTGGGCTTATTGAGTGGACTTGACTACTTTAGCTTTTCACAATGGTGGTTCTACTCTCTCAGGATTCATGGTCAGCTCGTGCGCCTGTACGCCCGGGGAATTGAAGACAAAGATGCTATCCAGAAGTGTGAGGGACAACGGAACTCCAATGGGAGATGTGTTCGAGACAACTGATAGATGGGTTAAGTTGATAACCAATGTTCACAAAATATAATGGGATCAAATTGGTAATGAGGGTTGTTTTGAGTTGCGGGAGACAAGTCAAAACTTCAATGACAAAAGTGTATGTTACTTGTGTCCCTCTTTTTGTCTTAATGAAATTATTCTAAAGATTTCAGTTTGCTGTTTTAAACATAACCAGAATATAAAGCTTGGAGTTATTCACTGACTGCAGTGCATGAGTTTGTTATTATTGTAAGCGGTTGAATTAATTCAAATAATTAATAACAATGTAGGGAATGTGTAATAAAATAAAGTTTTATGAATGAAATAATGAAGAATTTTATAGTGGGACATTTCCTGTACATGAATTAGGTTATTTGAGTAGCCGTTCAGTGGTTAAAAAACATGTGACCCAATACAATATAAAAACTGAACCATTATATTGACGATAAAACAATGTTTTTACTATGTATATTGTTTTTATTGTAAAAGTTTAAATTAAAATAATTAATTAAATGGACTCAAGCCAGAAGAAACCCTTTATTGTACATTTTCTTTTTCCAGATTTGTCCCGTATGACATACAATTTCTTCTTGAAGAATGTTTACAAAACAATATCCCAGTAAATCCGGGCCACACAAACACTGCACTGACATTCTAAACGATATTCACTGACAACATGGCAGTAATTATCATAATGAAACACCTGTGTTGGTCTTCTTCACTCACTGTGGTCCTTCCTGGCCTCGGCAGACAACACTGTCTCAACAGCTCTGTGTGTGCATGTAGGTGTGGTATGAGTAAAAGGTACCCATTTAGGCCATGTACCTGGAGAGATATGTACAAGGACAGGCGACAGGAAATATCATTGAGCGGGCAGCTTCAATAAAACTGAATAGGATTTAAGGCTGTGACTAGAACAGGTTCTTAGTCCATAAAAAATAAGTGAAACACAAAAGGAAGGGCTAGTTCATGCAATAGCAAGCACTGATCATCAAATTATGATTGCTTTTTTTAAATTGTACACCATGCAGTTATAGTTTACCAGATAGAAAAAGGGATACTTGCCAATGACACGTTGACCGTCAATATCAAGCTCTTTCTCGGCAGAGCTAGGTAATTAGGCCTCAGACATAATGGAACCAACAGTGTAGAAGTCATTATCAAACCAGCCAAACTGACTCGACTAGACTTCAAAATCCTGCCCTACCGGCTGTGTATCATTAGCCCACATACTTTCTTATGGCTGGGTCACAGTGGTAACAATAAACCCATAATAAACAATAATGTAATACTACCCTGGGAACCATCTGGCTTCATGTCTGTGAAGGGCTATATAAACGAGTGAATTTAAATACTGAATAGAAAAGAAAAAGGATCCTAGAATGTAAATAAAGTAACAAGCAGCACATCTTATTTAATCATTTTACGGTAATTATTGAGTTGTAATTATTGATACAACTTCCACATTGTTGGAAACAACCATTTAATTCCTGGTCATGCTCATATTAATTGTAGAAGGAGGAGGGATCACAGAGTAATCAAACATTACGTCTAAATTCTGCTTCTCCTAGCCATTAGTTTGTGTACTTGTGTATCTCTATGTGTGTGTATCATGTTGTGTCGGGCTTCACCCACTTGTAGGTTCCCTCGTAGCAGAATCCTACCCTTTTCATCAACTCGTCTGCTTCCTTTGGGCCCCGACTGAGAGATACACAAAAAAAGACAAAATGAAGCTTCAGCTAAAGTCAGACGTCAGACTGTGTATGCTTACACACACCAATCACAATGTTCTGTGTGAAGCTCTGTTTAACAAGTAATTGTACTGTTGCTTGATGTATGTTTGTGTGTGTAGTCTGTTTCAATAGGTGGATTGGACGTATTGCTCCATGCCTAATAAATAACATTACATGTGAATATTGTTTTACGTTTTCTTTTAGATAACTAAGGGAATATTCAGAGCTACCTTCCATAAGCATAAGGGATAGGAGGGGTCTTCTCTCTTTCTATTTGGTGAAGGAGGGGAGTAAGGATCCTCCAAGCCTCCTTCAACTCATCACTAGGAGAATGGAGAATCACAATTAGATAATAAAGTTATTGAAAATAATAAATAAAATAGATTTTGATATTAAAACCTCATAATGCAGAAAAGATTAAGATTAAGCTGGTGATAGTCTAATATAAAACCTGCGAACAAAGTGCATCTGATTTCCAGAGAAGACATCAAGTATCAGCCGCTCATATGCATCTGGGAGTTTGACATCCTGAACGAGGAAAATAAAGGGTCCCTATTAACTACAGTAACCAATCGAGTATTTTCACAAATTATCACAATATGTAAGGACTTATATTTAAAACATAAGAGTGATCTTGATGTGTGTCTGTGTTTTTTTGTACCTTGTATCGGCTTCTGTAGGTGAGGTCCAGTTCTGTTTCCTCTGGGCTTAAGAACGCTCCGGGTTTTTTAGTCATCATCTTAAGGTAGATGGCCTCATCGGGCTGCACCCGCACCACCAGCTCATTTCTCTGGCAGCGCTTCGTGAAGATGTCCCCTGGTACGTCCGTGAACTGCAGGCGCACTTCTGCCTTTCGCTCATTTAAAGCTTTGCCACAGCGCAGAATGAAGGGGACTCCTGATGCGGGGGAGCAAAGATGGAGGAAGAATGGCATGAAATAGGTATAGAGATAATGGCTTGCAGTAGAGCATGATTAAAAGGGTCAAGTTCAGTTCTAACCGGCCCATCTCTCGTTCTCTACGTAAAGTACTGCGATGGCGAAAGTGGGCGTGCAGGAGCCTTCGGGCACAGTGGGGTCGTCTAAGTAACCAACCGCAGAGGGGCCCTCCCCCTCAGGGTCCCCGACATACTGCCCCAGCACCACATCAGAGAGGGCTACAGGGGCGATGCACTTCAACACCTTAACCTATCACACAGATATACGCACAAGTCCAGAGGCATTACACAACAAAACACAACACATGACAAGATTGTGCTGCAACGGGTCTGTACGGTATAATACCATATGCACAATGCACTGACATACGTTTACAAAGCAAATCATTTTCTTTGACATTCGTTTTATTTATGGAGGCCACTCTACCTTTTCATCCCTTATGTCATCTGAGGTTGTGGAGGCGGGCTTCTCCATAGCAACCAAGGTGAGCATCTGAAGGAGGTGGTTCTGCATAACATCACTAAATTGGAAAGGTATGTCAGTCCAACCCCATACATTATTGATTATATAAATGTCATCAATGTACTTTCATCTTCTTACCGAATGATACCAAAGTCATCAAAATACCCTCCCCGACCCTGAGTTCCAAAGGGTTCCTTGAAAGTGAGAACCACACAAGCCACACTGTTCCTATTCCAGATAGGTCCAAATATCCTGTTCCCAAACCTGTAATAGAAATATGAGCACATATTGGAGAAGTACAGTGGTCAACACCAAACACTCTTGTGGTCCAATCAGAAAGATAAGGGAAAGAACATAAGGCTTTTAGGAGTCATTACTTCTGGGACAATGCTTCACATTCCATACCTGAGCACCATGAGGTTCTGCACCATCTCCTTGCCCAGGTAGTGGTCTATTCGGTAGACCTGTTCCTCAGAGAAGAGAGAGGACAGGTGAGCTGTCAGCTCCTGTGAGCTCTGTAGGTCGCGTCCGAATGGCTTCTCCACTATCACCCTGCTCCAACCCCTGACACGATAAAGGTAAACACATGACTCATGTCTCAACTAAAGTTCTGGGAATAGAACAGAATAGAGTCTCTGTAAAAAAACAAAAACGTTTCTTAAGAATATGTGCGATAGATGAATGCTTACTTGGGGCAAATGCAGTGGGCTCTGATGTTTTTGGTAATGGGATGGTAGACACTGGGGGGCAGCGCCAGATAGAAGATGCGGTTGGCATGGCCACCCCCGGGCAGGGAGGAGAGGTGAGCATTGAGCTGGGAGAAGGACTCCTCATCATCATACCTGCCACACAGGTAAGAGTTCTTACTGAAGAACTCTGAGAGAAGATCACTTTCTCCGTCAGCAACCTAAGAGACACAAGAGCTTTTACAATCTTAATGTGAGCGAAACACTTGTGGCGGCAAATTATGGCATCCTCATGGATGTTTAAGTCTAAGTTGTTGTTCCAATGTGGGGGGAAGGGTCAGAGTGAACGCTAGGTCACCAAAGAGATAGCATGTGCCTTTTCTGAGACACTGAAGGCCAGTGTAACATAATAGGTAGATGCATTCTTGTTCCTGTATACATACGTGTCTTTTGAATACTGGGAGGTAACACATGTGTTCCCTTTGCACACTTGACACTATACAGTCAAGATATATTGCAGTTATAACATAATTATTTTGTTTGTAATATGAATAGCCACAACCTAGACAATACCACTGGAGTCTGTACACTACTCGGTTAAATACCTTCATTTGAGGACGACTTGCTATTTCGATGTCTCTCACAGTCAGTTTGGAGCGGGCAAAGCCCACAAAGTAGGTGTTCTCTGGAAGGAGTTTGTCTCTGAACAGCCACCTAAAGAATGGCATGGATACAAATAACTTAAGTCACTCAACTCAGTCATACTCTGGCACAAGGGAATCAAACCATGTATCCCATAGCAACAAGCTTTGTGTCAACATCTTCACATACCATAGCGTGGGGTAAATTTTCTTCTTCGCAAGATCTCCCTGTTGGAATACAGACCATAGTAAGACATGCAGAAGTGATCCTTCTGTTTACTGAGAAAAGCTCAGTGTAAAGTCCAACCAAGTGTGGAACTTCAAATTGAATGATTAAAGTGTGACGTATGGTAAGGCAGAAGGTTACAGGTCAATGAGCCAAATATCTGAGCAAGACTGGGAAATAGTCAACTGAGCAAAATAAAAAAAGTAACCCACTATGCAACTTACACGAAATTCTACACTATGTATTACCTTACTAACATAAATAAAGGCAAACACTAAAATACACTATAATCAGAACCAGGAATGTTTGATGTAACAGACATGTCACACAAATTTGATTGCAAGGTTCTTAGCATTTCAGTGTTAAAGGAATAAAGGAATCAGCAGATACAGCACATTTGAGTTGAGCACCATGTTTACTATGTAATTGAAACACTTGGACAAGAGGATAATTAAAACAAACCAGACTCTGATTCCACAACTGAAACATGCTCATGGTAGGCAAGGCTTCACCCAAAAAAAATATAATTGTTGACAATCTATCAGTCAAGTATAAATTATTTGGACATAGACTGGAAATGGTTGCCAATAATGATATTCCAATGTTTAAAACAACAACTTACAGAAGCTCCAAGTACAATGAAGATGTGTGTGTCAGACCAGTGGAACTGGTTGTACCCGCACAACTCCCTCCTAAGTTGTCCAAATACCTCCGAGTGAGAGAATAGCCCGATGTTCATCTTTTATCGTGTCTCTCAGTAGGGTCTTGGCTTGCTTGCTCAGGGTTGTTCAAACTGTCATCATTGCATTGCAGAAAAAGCAACTACTCAACGCTGCCAGTACTGCCACCTATGGTTAAAAAGAACAAATATCTTGTCACTCGGCACTTTGTGCCGTCAGGACGCAACCTAAAATGCACTGTTAGATGAAGCATGAAAAACCATACAACCATCACATTTCAACATTCCAAC
This sequence comes from Galaxias brevipinnis, assembly GCA_036023535.2. NCBI lineage: Eukaryota > Metazoa > Chordata > Actinopteri > Galaxiiformes > Galaxiidae > Galaxias > Galaxias brevipinnis. Next base: position 4,421 of record JAVQIZ010240036.1, on the reverse strand, counting down.
AGACCTTGCTTTGACAACTTTAAGACATTTCTATTAATTCATGCCTCATTCCTTGTCCTTCTTTCAGGCAGTCTATTACACAGATCATTTCTGGTGAGCAAATAGAACTTATAAGAATAACCCTCATTGCCCAAACAACACCTTGGGTACACATTGATTTTCCACAAGTATTTATTGCTGAGTGAACCATTAACCACTTTTATTCAATAGCTCTTCCAACATGTAATACTTAGTACCTTACCAAAGGAAATCTCGTTATCAAAATTCATGACCGGCCCTCCCCTTATCTCTGTAATTCAGTACGAAACAAGATAACAAATAGGGTGATGTCTCATAATGTAAGTTTCATGTTATGGTCGTTCTATATAAACTGGACAGGTAGCAATGAACAGGCTGCGTATCTTTGCAATAGAATTACATGAGGACGATGTTTTGAATGTGCTGAACATCCAGCACACAGTATGTAAAACTAGCAAATATGCAAAACATCAAAGCATTGGCACAGTGGCAACAGATAATCTAAGTATGAGTTTATCATACTATACTTTAACAGACAACAACATACAGCTTTTATTCAAAATGTACAACATTCTTTTGGGGAAAACATACACCATACATACTTCCAATTTTCACAACAACAATAATTTATTATGTAAATGTTCGTCGTCATGTAGACAATTCAAACCTTCAAAAGTTGGAGTGTAAAGGCTGAATCATAGAAACTTCCACCATCAAGCCATTAATATAAGCGCAAACCATACACTCTCCAATTCAAGCCCCAAATTCCTACCAAAAAGGTATTCCTGAGTTTCCATCAAATATTTTCAAAACCAACCAGAGTTCCAGCACACAGTGGCAAGTTTCCAACTTCCTTCACCTTTTACTCAGGCTAGCCAAAGGCCCTTTGGCGCTACACCAAAAAAGTATTGTACGCTGGAGCCGGAGCTGCCTGTTGGGCCCTGAGTCTGAAGGGAGGGACAGACAAAGTCATTGGTCTGTGGATTGTCTGACAGTAAGGTCAACTGAAGGCCCAATGCTGGTTGCGATCGTCAGCGTTGCAGTGGTCCATCAGAACTTGACCTCCTTTCCAGTGCAAACATTTCCCACTGCTTGGGTTTTTGAGGAGCTTTTCCTGCTGATAGAGCAAATGAGTGACTTGAAACACATTCAATAAAAAGCACTTTACAGATAAAGAGATATACACACATCTGGGTGTCAGAAAAGGCTCTGAAATCTTGTTCAAATATTAGAATATCACTGGGTTCCGCCGTGGTGCAGTGGCCTAGGGGGTTCATCAGGGATTTCAGTGGGACTGGTGCCTTGTGGCTACACGCTATTCTGTGGGATTTCATTCTCCCTTATCACTTGTTCTACTCTTCATAGTGTGTTAAAGCAACACCTGCCTATACACATACATGTAAATGTAGAGTAAACGTAGCCAATCACAGTCCGTACCTTCATAAACACCCATTCTTGTTCTGGAGATACACTGGTACCCCACCCCTTGCGGTGGCACATCTCTACCTTGACCTGGTCTGGCTGCGCCACTGCATGGAGACACAGCTGCTTACCAATGTTGTGACGCAGTTCTTTTTGGCTCGAGTACTCAAAGTACTGTGGGAAACAAAGGTACCATTTTTAAACTAACAAACACTACTTTTACACCATTGAATGGAAAGTAATAAGGATTTCAATGGAGCTGTTTTTTTTACCTGGTTCCCACCCATGTTGTGACACGTGTACATAATCACAGGTTTCCCCCCATGGTTGTTATCCCCTCCCGCATCTAGGCAAGTCTGGGAGGCTGCATTTCTTAGCTGTGCATACGCAAACACACAATAAGCACATCAATATACTGTAAAGAGTATCCATTAGGACACACTGTAAAGGCTCTGGTGTACGACTGGGCACAGGTTATATTTAAGAGGACATACCGATCCAAAAACGACAGGGTGCAAGTCAGGAACAAAGGCCTCTGGGTAGACAGTGTTCAGATACCAGGTGAAGTTTTTACACTGAAGCTTCTCTCTCAGGTTGAGCCTGTCAGAGATGTCCCCAAACCTATTCTGCAACACACAAGCCACATAATAACATACATACATACAATGAACAACATATAAAACATAGATACAATGAACAACACAAAGCAGTGTCAAAGACTTGAGTCCTCTAACCTCGGTTGCCATCTTGGCAGCGTTTGGGTTCCGGCGGTAGAAGATCTTCTTGTAATCGTCCATCCAGACCTCTGCCAAGCGCACCTGGTTGCGTGTGATGACCTCGGTGCCCTTGGGGAAGGTGTGGGGGCTCTTGGTGCGGAAGACATGGCCAACCACTGAGCAGGGGATGATCTCCAACTGCCCACCACACTGCCACACCTGGGGACAGCACATGCACGCACACATATTCAATACCAAACTACACTATACATTTTCCTTCCATAAATATTATAAAGCTCAAACAAATTAATCATTGAGACTAACCCTAAATGACATCTCCACATTCTCACCACCCCAGATCTCCATCTTGTCATCATAGGTCCCGATGTGTTCAAAGTACTCTTTGGAGATGGAGAAGAGACCACCGGCAAATGTAGGGGTTCTGACAAACATACGTTTACTTAAACCAGAACATCCTTAACTACAACAAGGCCATAATGTCAACACTCTAGAAAACATCCAGCACACATAACATTACCCAGCTACAGAGTCTGCACTTACTTAACAGGGTAGGTCTCATCCTTGCGAAGGCTCTTAGCGTGCTCAGGAATGGCCTCCCAGCCAAACGTGAGGCTCCAGTCAAAGTTGCCACGATTGTGAGCCCGGGAGGTGGCCACTGGCTTGTTGAATTGGAAACTGTTCAGGTCAATGGTGGTGATGTCGGGACTGACCACAGCTGTGGGCTCCTCTACAATCCGCGCGAGCAGGGGCTCCAGCCAGCCGTGAAAACACTCACCTGGGAATGAGAGGGACCACCTGATAAATACAGCAACGGCTACAAATATGTACCCCCGTGATCCTCTATTCCAAACAAAAAACAGTATCTACTATTGGTTTCCGTAGCACTACATTACATTATATATAACAAGGTTCAAACTAGTTCTTTGAGAAAATGTTTCTAGATCAGATAGGTTTGTTTTCTACTTGGAGCTAGCAAGTTTGTTACAGACAACATGTGGCTAGCAGTGGTTTTCTCAAAGGGGGATAACTCACAGTGAGCGTCCAAGAAGGTGAGCACCTCGCCCTTGGCCACACTGGCCCCCAGCAGTCTTGCTGTGATCAGGCCTTTCCTCTCCGCTTGCCTCAACACTCGGACGATCTTCAGTTGCCGCACATATTCATCCAGGGGGCTCTTCAGATGGTCTGAAAGAAACCAAATCTGAAGTATGCAGGGATACACATAACATGTGTATTTAGACGTGGCTACTCACTACAAGTAAAAAGCTACAGCACCCAAGAACCAACAGTTCAAGTTAGTTGCATGTTTAAAATATTTTACTATCTGCAGTAATAGTCTAGTGTAAAAACAAGTAATATCTAGAGTGGAGTCCTACATAAAAATACATGTCATAACAAATCGTTCAGTAAACAGCAAAGTGGACGCACAGATATAATTGTCAGACCATTTCACATCTGAGAGTATGACCACACTGCAAGTAAGTTAAGTTAAATTTTGTGAATAAGTTGAGGTAACACAAAGTACAGCAATAGTTAATTTAATAGTTTGTTCCAACTCTACCTTAAAAGAGGTTACAATGAATTACAACACTTAGCTGTCAGATAAGCATGCAACTGAAGAAGAAAATAAACATTTCAGCACACAGAAATATCCGATGCGTCATCAGAAAAGGCCTATGGGACAAGGCGACTGAAGGGACAGTTTATGTAGGTGTGACCCATAGTGACATCTAAGCATTCCCATTTCCTTAGTCATAATAATTAATTATTTGACGTCCTCTTGTAAAATAAACCCCGTAACTGGTATCAAATAGTTAGATTTGAGAAGTAGGTGTGTCCTGTGTATGAGAAAGTTTGTGACACACGTAGGATCCTCAAGGGACTCTCAAGACTCAAGCTATTCCGTTCTCGTATGTGCTGTAAAATGTACAATGTACCCGACATCCTTTTAACAAATACAGAGTGAAAGCACGCTTACCTGCAGTGCTGGCATCATCAACCATGATGATCTCGGTCAGCAGGGTGGCAGGAGAGGAGTGCAGGACGCTGTAGACGGTCCGCAGCAGGGTGGACCAGGCCTCGTTGTGAAACACTATGATCACACTGGTGGTGGGCAGGGGTGGGCAGCGGCGGAACTTACGCTCCACACACCTAGCGTAAACAAGTCACACACACACACACACACACACACACACACACACACACACACACACACACACACACACACACACACACACACACACACAC
>JAVQIZ010240014.1:0-15733 GCA_036023535.2 Galaxias brevipinnis | reverse complement strand
ACACACACACACACACACACACACACACACACACACACACACACACACACACACACACACACACACACACACAGACTTGAGATGCTGAGGTTAAAGCTAACATTTAGTTCTTTGAAAAGAGCAGAGTTTAAGAGGGTTTGTTGGGCAGCGTCAGCAAATCCTCACCAATAACAGGATAAAGGAGCCTTCATTGATCTCGTCCTGACTGACTGAACGCAACCTCTGTTGTCTCACAGCACACTACCCTGGATGTGATTAGCCAGGAAACAATACTCTACATCCCAGACTGTTTCTTTGTAACAACTGGGTCAATATTAAAATGGGATCTTTTGGACTATTTTGTAGAATGTATTTTCATCCAAAACATCAGGCAACGTGGGAATAGGGTCTTAACTAGGGTTTTTGAAGGCATATTACATTGCTTAATCACAAGATTGTTGAGTATACTGTAGGTTAGCAGTGATTAAAAAGAACACCGATCACATTTAGAGGTGTATGCCAACATCAGGACACAACACACAGATATTGTTTGTTTAAGGCACCAACACCAATCAAGCTTAGCTGAGTTAGTTTGTTTTGTCTAGTTAAGCTCCCCAAGTAGTCTTGTCTACTGTTTAGCCTCGGTTGGTGCCCCTTTCAAGTAGCCACAAAACAGAAGATTACGGGGAAGAGGAAATTCCTAGAAATAGTCTGAATAATAAAGTTGTTAATTCAGTTAATTCAGTTGCACATTTGTTTTATATTTTAAATCTACATCAATAAAGTAATGACAAATATCATAATTTCATAACTTATTTATCGCTGTAAAAAAAACTAAAATGACTGAGATTAATAAAAAAGAAACCTAACCGAACCTCAATCTCCCTCTAAAGTCACTAATCCCTTAACTCTACCTCGAACATGCTGCTGCAGAACCTAAAGGTACAGTTAGTCACACAGTCACTCTGCTTAGCTTGCAACACCCAGAAAAAATGGCAAAACAAAAAGGCAACACTAAATTAAGTCACCCATAAAAACACCAACTTGCTTGGACCAAGCTTGGAAAATGACATTGTTGCTTACATAACACTCAGCCAATCGAAAAGACACCACTGTTACCATCACAAATGAGTTCATTTACATACATACATTTATGTGACTCGCTCAATGATCTAAAAGGGTGAGTAGACAACATGTGCCCAATCTGGCGCTCACCTCCTGGCCCTCCCCGTCCTGGCTGTTGTCAGCGTGGGCGGCAACGGTTGCCAGGAAGTGAAGAAGGCACTGAAGGGTGTCACTGTTGCAGGGAGGAAGCAGGTAGATAAGCAGCTGAAGGGCACTGTCCTGATCTGCGTGGTCCAGCACTGTGAAGGGAACACGACATACAACTCAGTGCCAAGCCCATCAATCTGGCGACCACTGGAGTTCACAGGTAAGCACCACAGGCTATAGTCGTTTCTGTATTTGCAAGCATGCCCGCTGAGCCAATAATAGCCTTTAGGCACAAGAGTATGAAGGAGCGGGAGAATAAGTCCTGTTAAGCATTTCCTAAATACTCTACCATGGAGCTCTATGGAGAGCTAACGTTTGACATGACAACATGATCTGTGAGTCTGTGTGTGTTTCTCACACAGGGTGTTAATGAAGGCTGTGTAGAGCTCTCTGGTCAGCAGGGGGTCGGGCATGTCCCTGAGGAACTCCTTGAGCAGGGCGGCCACATCATGTACGCTGTTCTCCTCGTCTAGCTGGACCTGCAGCCCCTGGTCATACTCCTCACGGAGCTAACCACGAAAAGAACAGCACAAGCTTTTAAATGAAAATAATAATAATAATATATGGTTTGTTAAAAGTTGTTAAACTGGGAGTGGAACTGGGTTCAGCTGTCAAAAAATATCAAATTATTTTAGCAGGGAACACTAGAGGTGGGCTTGAAATGATAAGACTTAAGGTTGTTGGGCTGTTTTACTTCCAAAGGCCCCGGAAAGCCTTTTTTTGGATACGTAGCATTGCACAGTGCACAAAGTACACACACTACAATTGTATTCTAATAATCTCATCCCAGTTACCTGTCGTACTCTCTTCTTGGAGCTCCCAACGCGAAAAATGCCAACCGTTTGCAGGCCTAAACAAAATGTTTCAAACAAACAGATATTGTACTACATAAATCACCCAAAAAAAACTGTGTGTGATTTCTTAGACAATTTCTGAATCCTACCACACACATAAAGATTTCATCCAATATACTGTCTCTTTAAGAACCCAGGACGACTGTAGCTACCTACCATATTTCTCCAGGTGCTGACAGCAGCAGTTCACCACCCGCGGCACCTGTCTGTAGATGGGGTTGAGGCTGAGCCTCTTGTCACGTTGTTTCTTCTGGTTGCCCGATGCCTCGGAGGGCATAGACAGCTGCAGGGCCTCCAGCAAACGGGACTGGTTGTCATCCAGGTCGGTGATGCAATCAACAGATACCCCGCCCTGCCAGACACACATAATAAGAAAAAGGCATTCGTGAAATGATCAGACACAGCGTCAACCCAACAACATATGTCGGGCAGAGACAATGGCGTGAAGAGAGTCCTACAGAACATCTTCCAGGAGGCCTCTGAATACGTTTCGAGTTACCCCCCTATACCAACACAACAGTTGCAGGCTAATGAGTCAGGATCCAGGCCGGGTTCCTACCCTCCTGCGTGTGCACGGGCCAGCCTCTGGGGTGCTGGGCACGGGACACTCGCTGGGCGTCTCAGAGGTGGAGCTGAGCGAGGAGTTACTACTGGACAGCTCCTTGGTGCCCCTCTTGCCCTGGAAGGAGAGCTGCATGAAGGAGGAAACCAGTTCACTGGGGTCCCGGAGCTCCTCCGCCGCCTCCCCTTGTCGACGGGGGTCCTGACGCTGCTTGTGCGCGCGGTCGTTGGCGATCACTTGTGAGAGGAGTATGCCAAAAGCCTGGGGCGTCGAGTCTGTGGAGAAGACGAGAGAAGACAAGAGAGGGGGGAATCTGAGTTCAGAATGTTGGCCCTGTTTCCATATTTGGATGTTCATTTTTCATCACAGCACACGAATAGCATATCTATCAATGACTAACAACCAGTTTCATGAAGTAAATGTTTTGGATGAATTCAAGTGAAAGTCACAATTTATGTACAACAGATTCAAACTGATTTATTTCTGTAAGCATGAATGTACACTTTTTTTTTTCAATATGTACTCATACCATGCTTTTACAAGAGATTAGCCCCTGGTGAAACAAAAACATTTTTATAAAAAACTACATATTGAAAACCTCTATAGACTTATTTTACCAGTACAACCAGATACTCTGTCAACACTAAAGATTCTCAGAGAAATTTACACAACAGAATCCTGAGTCCGAGGTCTGAGGGAAACGAGTGGGCTGGCCATGCCTGAGGACAGACAGTTATGAATGAGCCACCTCTCCAGATCGTTTTAGTTATTTATCTGACCGCCCAGTAGACAGTGAACCTCACATTCCTGCCAACACTGTTGCAGGAGGCTGGGACGGGCAATTGTTGGAGTGAGCAGGCTTCTCTTTGCTCTACTGTATATTTGCACTCAGTGCTGTCTGGGTCTAAACAGCTGAGAATACCCGCTCCAGTGAGCTCCACATAGCTCCAGTGAAACGGATCAAAGAGCGCCTTTCTTACTGTCAACGGCTGGCCGGGCCCAGTGTGTGAGAAAACATGGCCCAGCTGGAGAGGAACAAGGGTCCGGCTCGCTATCCCACTGCTTCTTTCTCACTGAGCTTCAAGGAGCTGTTTTTATCTTCACTGGCCTGGAAAGACTAACAATAATATTAGCAGGGACTCTCTCTCTCTTTGTGTGTGTGTGTGTGTGTGTGTGTGTGTGTGAAACTGACTTATCTAAAGGCAATGCATGATGGAGTACACCAAAATTCCCCTTCACACGTTATTACATCATGGCATGAGGTAATAACGAGAGACAGTGCACTCAAGGGGTATCACACCAAATGTAACCCTTGCATGATAATTCCAAGTATGCATCATTGGCTGCATAATCTACCCATATCCATTCTTTCTAATTCCCTTTCATAGGGAAAGTTGGACGAATTATTACCTTTGTCTTTGCTTTTCTCTTTTGCCAATGAATCCAACTTTCTCCTCAGTGACTTCTTACGCTTCTGACCATCTGAAAAAAGAGACAAATCTGAATTCATTGTGCATTTCTTGGAAACAGTAAATGTCGGCGTAGACTGAAGTATGCTTGCCCTACACCCAATAATAATCTCTACTTACATGTATACAGTATTTAAAGTAAATACTGATATTAATATATGGCAGATTATAAACTGTCACTATTGTGCAAAGGGCATGTAGCACATTATTATTTTTAAGGATTGTCTCCAATTTTATAAGAATTGGTAAAAGAGTGGAACTCATGACCACCATGTATGAACTGTAGCGTTGTTGTAAACAGAGAAAAGTCAAGCCCTCCATCAGATGAGGGAATGTGAGATGTTAGGTGAGCGAGGCTGACAAGAAACAGACCCCTCACGCCATAAAAAATGGGCTTGAAAACGCAGGCCCCTCTCCAGAGTACTCTATGCCCACATTACATCAGAAAACAATGTTGTTGCCAGCTATATGCAATTGTCCCGATGCAATCTTGACAAAACTCTAAGGACCTGAAACCGATTCGGTCTGCTTCGAAGAGTCTGTTGAGTGGCATGTCGGCGTGTTGAGACAGGCGCGTGTTTGCGAACAAAATAACTTTGGGGTCGATGGCAACCTCAATGAGGTGGAGGATGTCGAGGGGGCCTCTGTGCACGTGTACCTTTAGGGATAGTGATGTGGCAGCCCAGGTCGTAGTCCTGGAGCAGCCGGCAGAAGGACACATCCTGGAGGCGGACCCTCTCCAGCTCCGAGAGACTCTGCAAGGGGACGGGCTTCAGGCCAACACTGCGCCCTGACATGCTGTTCCAGGTGAAATCCCCCTGCCAAGAACCAAACAGGCATATACACACAGTCAGAGCAATTTATTTTTTAACTTACTCTCTGGCCATGCCCTTTGAAGAGCATTCAATAGTTATAAACCAACTCATACCTCACAGCTCACCTGTCAGCGTCAAAATCATGAACGTATATCAATCAATAATGGTGAGAACAGACTCGGATTCAACGGCCAAACAATTAAATAGGTTTGAAAGATCAATTCTGTAGCCGTTAGCCTGCTTCCACTTTCACTACACATTGTTTTTTATACAATATAAACCCATCTAGTCTCTGACTCACCATGTGACACCCTTGAGATGATACCGATTTGCTCTTCCCCAAAAAGGAAAAAGAGTCTAGAAAACAAACGCATGCACCAAAGTAGTGCTTACCACTTATTAGTTGAGGAATTCCTTGCCCCTTGCCTAAGCTTACTGTAAAACACAGAGAATCTTGAGAACAACGGCAGCACAAATCCAAACAACATTGTTCAAAAGGAGTTCAAGTTTCTCAAAGTACGAAAAATGTCTCTCAATGTCACCATTCTTGTTTAACAAAAAAGTCCCACACACTTTCTCAGCTTGAGAGTTGAAACATTTCTTGGAGCAATATTTCCTAACCAAGCCCTGTGTTAGGCTTATCAGAGCCATCTCTGTTCAGTCGCAAGGCATTTTAGCAGCTAGCACTTGTAATACCAGTCACACTTTTATTGGCTGTTCAGTGACTGATGGGGGACTCATCGAGAAAAACAGCTGGATTGGCTAGGTTTCCCACTGGGCTTGTACCTGCCAATGCAATAGCATCGATGTTCAGGAATGTCGCTGACGTTACACATCAAGCCAGAGCTTAGAAAGCCTGGAGCTTTGGCATGACAGACCTAAAGTCCCAGACACACTACAATACAACTGGTATCTCGTCTTCATTTAAGGAGTCGTGTCAACCAGGTTTGAACGTGTTACTAATACCACTTATTAAATTAAAACACAAGAGCTAAATTAGCACACAAGTGTCTGAGATCTTCTTTGTTCTGCCAACCTAAACGCAATGCGTTTAATCGATCAAAATGTTAGTATTGCACTCAACACACCCAGAATTGATTGTTCATCAAAAAAGTATACAATATAGGATATACAAACACCACAGCCACCTTTTCCTAGATAGCTTGACCATGTTGTTCCACAATGTGACCTCCATGGAGACGAGGGTTAATAGGGATGAGCCATTTTAGGGGTCTACCAAACATGAGGGCTGATAATCTGATCTGAAATCCCGACCTTTGGACATCTCCATCTCAAGGCCAGGGAGGAGATTAGAGTCCCTTTGATCCACTACAGTCAAACCAATCATACGAGCGATGCTCCAAAGAGGCTTACTAGCTTGTTATCGGGATCAGGCTTACAGTAAGGTGGTTTTCCGCTGGTAAATGAGACTTAATGCTAGCACATTGTTTTACCCTACATATATGATAAGCCAGTTATTACAGTCTTACAGTAAAGTTATTAGCACATCCTTCTTGAAAACATAAGACAGCTTTTCACAAATGAGGCTGCATTGTAGGCTCACTAAATAGTAACGCAGTTTTACTGATTTTGTCAAGGTTATGATTAGATATTTTGAGTTCACTTAGTACCTGCAGTACCAGCAGCACAGGGACTGAGATCCACACCTTTCCCTCATCAGATAACAACTGATTGCTGGGCTTCTCACAATTGTCCACTTGAGTCAAGATCGCTGTAGCCAAAGAACGTGTTTAACCTACAGGCATGCAAGTAAATATCAGCCAAACAGGCTCGGCATGGTGTCCTCCACAGATGGTCAACAGAAACCCAGTGCAATAGATCATAGAGCCTCATAAAAATGGTTCAGAAACAAAACGATCACACCAATGTGACAGGGAGCAACAAGTGATGCAAATCAATCAACATCATCCCTTTACCTTGCATGCCAAAAAAAAAAAAAAAAGCACATGACAACGGAGCAGATGTGTCCTTCCTAAAAATCCCTATTCTAAATTAGCTGACCCAACAGAGTGGGGGGGGGGAGGGGGGGGAGGAAGGAAACCAGAAAATCTACTGAATTCCATGTTTCGCTCTTATCTAAAGCCAGGGGAATAAATGATGTGTACATTGCAAGCAGCTGCCTGTGAGTAACTTCTGTTATTTGACAGAAAACAAGGATTGAAAACTATTCTCCAAATAGTATAATTTTTTGATGAGGTAAAAAGCTCCATACACAATTCATATTGTCTACAGAGTCTAATCTTCAAATCATTTGTATGAATTGTACATACATATGTAAGTAAAACAGCATAAGTAAAACAGCCATATTAGCCTTATAGCTATATTTACAGTAGAGGATGGATTCAGTGTTGTTCTGGTTTAGCCCATATCTTCTAAGTTTACCTGGGTAAATACAGTTTTCAGAATGTGAAACCTGACCTTTCATCTACAACAGTGACCTTTTAAATGCTAAACCAGCAAGGAACCCCAATACACACACAAACCCCCCCCCCCCACCCCCACCCCACACACACACACTAAAAGCCACGTATCTGCCAGTCTTGCAGATTCCTGCGACTATTTGTTAAATGATGTGTCATACAATACAATGAAAAATACAATTCAGACTAAGCAGTATGCTGATGCCGTATCTTATCTAGACAATCTGTCAATCGGGACATCCCCTCAGGAGTGAACATTTAGAAGAGGAGGCATTCTGATTGAGATACACTGCTTACCCTGCAGGGTAGTTTAACAGCAGATCATGATTGGTCATCACATTGGGACCAGTGGCCATGGAGAGAACGTGCATGGATATGGAGAGGACATGTCGTGCTGCATGCCACTGTACCACCACTGATCTCTGATCTACATTCTCTATTTTTCCAAAATCATACAGGTACTGACTTCATATTGTTGTTGCAACACTATTTTTCCCATAAACACTGGAAGCGACCCACATAGTGAGTGTTGTAATATGGCAAAGACATGACAGACGGTTATGGGCAAATGGTCCCTTGGTTATTATGTAAACATGTACTGTCGTGTTGGAGCTTAAACAATAAACCCAAAGCTGTATTTTGAACATTTTGAACCGGTTTACATCTTATGTGCCTTACAAAATAAGCGTGTCTAACAATCTAAGTAAAATACGTATAAGAAAAGATTTAATCACTTGGTTCAAGAGCTTATCTAGTCAAACTTAAAATGTGATACAGTAGACCTATACAGTCCAATAAATTAGCAAATCACAACTTTAAATCGTTACTTGACTATTCAAGTATCTAGTCATTTAAACGTTTACATTGCTTAGACTGTGGTCCCGAGGATGATATATATCTTCATAGAACAGGTTTTGAGACAACAAAGTGTCGGGTGGGTAACATATAAACAATCCTCTTTATTTAACCTGGCAGATCCTTGGAGAAGTGTCAACACCACACCCACATCAACAGAACCATTAAAGTTGTATGTTCATGCTGGGAACCAAACTAGGCAATTTATATGTGAAACAAAACGAAAAAAACACTTCCCTTTTCCACCTTGACTACTATGATCAGTGGATACTTGAAGGTGCAAGAACACACAAAGGTTGACACTTGAGTGGCCCCATCCCCTAAATCATGCTGTGGTTACAAAAAAGAAGTTCACAGTTGTTCAGTGGAACACAATGAGAGGAAATGTGCAAGATAAACACAGTATGTGACCGAGAGGCCATATTCTAGTAATTAACCCAACCTTGATCCAAATGGGTGATGAACATTCCTCCCTGTTCAGTATGCCATCCAACTGAACATTCTGGAGGTTTCAATACTTACTCTTTGGACTCATGTACTGACACGCCATTGCTTGTTGTGTATGCTATCATGTATAATATAATACTTAATAACTGCCAGACCAGTTATCTTGCCTTTGATTGCCAAAATTAGGAACAAATGATACTTGAATTTATGTGTATTTAATCAACTTTACATCTATCTCCAGATATTATTCTATGGAGATTATCCATGGGGCAAAGCATTCTTTTACTACCGCTGCACATGAAGGTTCAGGTTGGCTACCTAATCACTGACTCTCTGATGTCAGCAGAGTTGACAACCTGTTGTTTACACTTCATTGAAGCGTATTTGTTTCAAAGCTAGAGAGAATAACACATGACTCATCACATGTTTAATGTCTAAAAAATGTAGGTTACACATTAGATTCGATTTAACGTAATGAAAATCATGTCCCAATAATAAAAAAAAGTTGTAAATGTACATATAATAAAATTAGGAAACACAATTAATATTAAATCATCAGCTCCTATCAAAAAGTAATTTGCGCTAAACTAATGTGTACACAGTTAATGTACGTTCCATGACCCCGGCCTGGAAATTGTATTATATGCTATTGGTAGACGTTATGCAGAAGGCTACACAATAACCCCCTGCTGTGTTTATTATAACGGTGGCTTCATTTCACATTATGAATGTAAATGTGTACTCACAAGGTAAAAGATGCGTCTGTCCATTGATAGGGGGTCCCCCATGTTCAAAAGATCGTGGGGCAGAAAGTGACGTTTAAGCACTCCTCTCCCGTGAAAATTGGGTAATGACAAAAATCATAAATTTCAACATTTCACTATGATTGTGTCTGCCAACGATTATGCCACATGATTGTTTCCTCAGTCAGGGTTTTATCCTATGTGCGCAACTTTTTTTAAACACCTTCTTTGCTGTACGCAAAGAACGGAGAACCTGACGATAATCAAATTGGGCGGGGCAAAGAAAAAAGATCCAACAAAGAAAGCACTTGCATACCAAGAGCAAAGCCCGTTGGAGTATCTCTGACAGGAGGTTTAGCACCATGTCAGGACACAGACACATAAACAGCATATTCACATAGTCAGCCGATCATAAAAACCCTGTTTCCTTTAAGGCACTTAACAAATAAAATATCAATTCATGACTTAAACATCTGTCCACTGTTTACTTTCTAGTCGTGTATTGTATTATCGAGTAATATCTCAAGAAACAATAACAAGACAATTATATTGTTTAAAAAAATAATAGCTTAGACTCACAGTAAATGGAGATTATATTGTAGACGAATGAGCAGAATAAACACATTTATAGTTTAGAGATCAAGCAGTATTTCCTCTTAAAACAGCATAATTCTATGCAGATGGTTAGCAGTTTTACAATTTGTGGATTGACACTTTCTTTACTCTCAGGTGCTGATGACATCTGTAGCTGCTTTTGCCAGTTAAACAATCAGGTTTATCATAACAGAAATCTGATTTATTATGATGTATTATAAAATGTGATGTTGGGTATAGAGGGAGGAATATAATATAATCCACACTCCAACAAATATGCTCCACATGTACCCACCTAAATGCTATAGGTGGAATTTGGCAGTAAACCTTGAATAGATTGAATATCTATATACTGTATGTATTTTGAGGCTCAATTGGATAAACACCAAATGTTTGGAGCACCAGAGAAAGCCTTTTGTAAAATATCTGTTATATACGTTAAAACATTGAACCCCTTGGCAGGGTTACGAGAGTGATTCTACTATGCAATTGGTTTTTAGTTTTTCTATTTACACTAAACGTTTACCCAAATAGATGGGGAATTTTGCATAAAACGGCAAATATACAAAATGCTTTTTTTTTTTTACTCTGCAACAAGCTGCAGTGATATTTTCTGCGTATATCCACAAGTTTTGCAGGGAGCTGAGCAGGGAATGGCATGTAAGTCTATTTCTCCAGTTTCCAAGCAGCACCCTGCTCCTCCTCCAGGAAATCTCTCCTCCTCCTTGAAGAGCTCCTAGGAATGCAGACCATATCCCAATTCAGCACTAACAGGAGCTACGCAGTATGCACAATCTCAAAAAATATACAGTGTTGCAGTATTACTCATTACTGTGCCATACTCTGCAATAGATTAAATATCTCAGGACCTTACTGGTATGAATGTGCTGATCATGTGACCGTGAGTCAAATGGGTGTTCACTTTGGGCCTAGCTGGTTTTCAGTTCAGTTTAGGTTACGAAGTCTGGCCTACAGTCTGAGCTAGCAGTGGCGTTCTGTACCGTCTATTCCTTGAGTCATGGCAAAGGGAAACAACGCAAGTACATCCTCTCCTCCAGTCCCAGTCTTCAGCGCTATAGGACATAATGTGCCGCCAAGAAAGTCAGTTAGATCAAGGACATACAAAACAGTCCTGTGTTGTACCGGCTGCCAGGTAGACGCCTTACAGCATACGTACCTTACATGTGTCGCAGCTGTAGTGTGTGACAGATTCACAGGACACTTGGGGTACAAATCAGTTGTTTTTTTCCAGACACAGATCTCTAAGCATGCACTATAGATTACAAGACTTTCCTTACACAAGCCCATTTGGTGATGATGTAGACAAATATGCAACGTCATTCAGCTTCTGATACAAGTGGTCAATAAGCATCATGGAAACCTTATGCTCTCACCAATATTTTCATGTCACGTCAGTGTTGATACCGTCACACCAGATTGCTTTTAGACAAAAAACGTTATCTCAATGTGGAATATTGTCCTTGCTGTATATGCAGGATCAGTATGTTATAAAAATGTCACAAGCCCCAACATCTGAAACTAATATGTGGTTTATGGCTCCCCCTAGAGGCTTTTTAGTCACATGCTTAGAGCAACCTGTAGAGAAGAATCCCACTGGATAATATAAATAGGTTGAATTGTTTAACACTCATAACGTTTGATGCTATAAGTACAGTAGGAATTGGTAGTAATATCAGGTCTACTCTGTAGGTGACAAAACATCTTTACTCTTATGTTTGGCATTTGGCAGTTATAAGCAGATTCAGTATTCTCACACAGTGTCATAGTTTCATATCCAGAGGGCAAAAAAGAAAAAGAAAAAAAAGATGACATGCTTAATCGACTTAGAGTAAATGAATGTGAAATACTACACATTCTGAGGGAGCTAGTAGAATGGAGAAATATGTCAACAGTCAAATGAAACACTCCAGCACTTAGGGCAGAAATGCCTAATTCAGATCCAGCTTAATACAAAATCCCCTAAGTTGCAAGAGGCAGGTCATTAATTTGAAGTTGATCTAGGTTTAAATAGCCATTGTTTTGATGCTGTCGCAGAGTCTGAAATAATAATATGTGTGTGTGGGCTATTCGCAGGACCGCTTGTTTGTCTTAGATGTGGGCTGAGCTTGAGTGGAACGATACTCCTCCTAATGAGGCACAGCAGCAGCCCATGCCATTATCCAGTGATGAGCCCCAGAGAGTAGCCTCATCTAAGCAGTAACAGGAACCTTATTGATGAGCCCATCTAAGTCCATCTCCGTGCGCGACTGATGAGCGTTCCCTCTCCTCCATCACGTCTCAATGTGCTCGCTCCGCCTCGCCGCTCTATATTTAGACAGGACTCCTTCTCGCCAAAGAACAACATCGATGTTCTGGAGCGAGCAGTCCCTCAGCTCATTTAGCCTGCTCTGGGTTGACGTCCAGATCCTGCACCGGGAGGGCTATGTGAGGAGTGAGGAGGCAAACCGTCTCTAACACTAATTCAAAACAGCATTATGAATAATCCAACAAACGGGGGAGAAAAAGACAGACACACTCACGTCACATTGGCCAAAAGGATAAACATTGTGATAGAGTCTACCACAGCACAATTCACTATTTTTAGATTTGACAACTTGAAACTTTAGGCCGTAATCTGAAACTAGCCTTGCATGATTTGTGGCTGTTAGCCAGTTTTAGGGGTTGTAAGGGTCTTGGGTCTCAAACGGAGCTTATGAGCGCAACAATGATGTAACCATTCAAGCAGAAAACATGGAGAGTTAGCTGGCCTCTGGGTCAGGCTGACAGTGTGAGAACATGGTCATTGTGTTTAAGACACAGGAAAAAACCTATAACGGTTTTGTAGAAAACTCAGTTGTGGACCCACGTCTCCATTGTGTATTTTTCTGTTTTAAGAGGCAGAGGGAAATTAATGCCACAGGGTTTGGAAGCAGGTTTAGGTTCCATGCCCTACAAACTGATCATCTCCTGTGGGAAGAAATATGTGCCTGGGGGAATGTTGCCAAAGATCGGGTCATGCTGCTCCACTGTGAGAAATAAGAGTTGAGGCTTACTTCATGTAAACCAGATGTCTGTTTGCTTTACACATCAACTCTCAGGGCTTCAGTAGATTCTTCACAGAGCACACTCCATGCACGGCAGCACAGAGTACATCTATCACTGCATAAAGGCACATGCTTACAACAAGGCATATGCTTACAACAGGGCACAGACTGACACAATGCCAATTTCTGTGAGAAGAACAATAAAGGAAGTCACCTAAAATACTGTGTTGTCAATCTGAAGGCATTTGAGATTCAATGCCACAGTGTATGGCACAAAGCCACTTATCTTCAGCTGGGTGTGTCATCGTGCATCACGCATTGTGAAATTATAAATGCATTAGGGTTAACCAGTAATCCAGCCTGACATGACAGACATGCCTTGTGTGTTTTACGCTTAAGTACTTCAGAGACTCTCAAGAGAGCTTTGCAATTGTGCAATTCTTCTGAAATTATGGCTCACATAAATATGCTCTTTTGCAACAGGTAATCATAGACCTCACAGTAGCTAACTTTTTCTTTTCCAAACACTACAATACTAAGGGGCCCCGAGTTACAGTACAAAGTGCACATCTCATAAAAGGAGAGTAGGGCCAGAGGAATGGGGCTCCTGGGAGGGGCGGAGGTGCACTGTTTCATACAGAGAGGAAAACAATGTCAACCTGACATCACTGGTGTTATTGCCACAGTCTCTTAGATACAGCCGACACAGACGACCAAGCAGATATTTCAACTGCCCCGCACATGTGACTGTGATTACTGTTCTGTCGAGAGGTGGGCAGGCTAGTATTAGACTCTTTTGTCAGTGTAAACCATGGTAGAAAATCTCAAAACACTATGCTCTCTGGACATAAAGCATTTGATGTAGAAAAAAAGCTGTATTATTGTAGATACCTTAAGATGGTATGTGGGCTGTAATGTGAAATGAAACTGTAAAAAAACAAATATATATATATATATATAACTGCAAGCAGTGATAGCGGTGGCCGGCTATGAAAAAATGATTAGAAAGAAAAATTGCAGAAAACAAAAGAAAGAAAGAAAGAAAGAACGAAAAAGAAAAAAGGACAAATCTGGTAGGTATGGTCATACAACTCTCAGCAAATGGAGGAGGTTGCACACCCACCAACCTACATAACCGTCAGTAATCTAGATAGCAAAATTAGACTGTAAAGTACTGTGCCTTAAGAGGTTTTCTGTCATTTAGTTCTAAGGCCTCAAATAGTTCACATAAACTGACTTGAACGAGTAGACCCAATAATAAGATTGAACACTATCAGTGACTTGGGTAAGTTCAACAGAGACCCATCTTTGTTCACCTATTTATTTACTGTCATACCAGCAAACAAGACACATCCGGAAGTTATAAGACATGCTCTGAACTTATTCACAGACACACCAAACACAGTCACGGTGTCACATCTAACAAAAGTACAAACCGATATCTGCGTATACAGCACTTCATAACTCTTACATAAACATGGTACAAACATAACAAGGAAGCATAAACTTGATAACAAGGAAACATTAAGAGCGCTGTCAACAATATAAAGAGATACACGCCAGGCATGCTGGGAGTTACACCCGACGCTACATTACGTCACGTACTCAGATGTCTACCTTGCGCGGTTGTGACCCTCAGCTCCAACATACATTTTGTAATCCAGCTAAGAACAAATCCAAGAATGTATAAACCTCTCTTTGTCTGATATGACAAATACCTGCATTGCACTGTCGATTTGATACCTCATTCCATAATCGTCATTAAAGGCTACAGATTTACAAAGTAACATCGCACCTGCTGGAATCTCACACAACAAAAGTCGCATTGTAGCAGCCTGTCACATTGCTAAACATCTTTTGGGAACAGCATTGATAGAATGTGACAATGTTTAAACGAGGTTACTCAACAAGACTCTCTCAGTCACGGTTACAAGAAGATTCCCACCCACTACCACATGAGGGCGGATCCAACACTGTGTCCACTGCTATGTGGGGAAAAAGAAACTACTAGTGGCGTTCAAACAAATTGCGTTAACGCGTTTAAAGAAATATGCGTTAACGCACTAACACTTGCTACTACTGCTTAATAACTTAGAGAAATGCATTTTGGTGCAGTGTGAGCTCAATTATAACTGTATCGCCAAGCTTGGTTTTGTGTGTAAAGTAGACCATCTGAGGATGATATACAGCGATTTTGAGTTAATTTGGTTTTATGGTTTCAGAGGAGTTGGTTCAAATCCAACCAATAAACGACTAAACTTGGCTATTTATAAAAAAGGCAGTTTACAAGGTAAATTTTTTAAAACTTGAAATCGTGATGTGAATCATAATACAAATATTACATAGAAGTATGACATAAATTGGTCCAATATTGAAGCAGTCAAAAATCGAAATGTACAGTGCTGTTTACAGTAATAAATTTGTATGCACTGTGAGCTTAGATTCTAATGTATCAACACGCTTGGTTTTGTTTTTAAAGTAGACCATCTGAGGATGATATACAGCAATTTTGGTATAATTTGGTTGTATGGTCTTGGAGTTGTTTCAAATAGTTTAAGTGTCAAAGTGTCAAATCCAACCAAAAAACTACTAAGCTCAGATATTTATTAAAAAAATTAGTTTCGTAAATAGAGTTCTGAAATTTTTAATTCTTCATGA
>JAVQIZ010239954.1:0-34871 GCA_036023535.2 Galaxias brevipinnis | reverse complement strand
CCCCCCCCCCCCCCCCCCCCCCCCCCCCCCCCCCCCCCCCCCCCCCCCCCCCCGGGAGAACAAGGCTCATATTGATGTTCCAAACACAGCTGCGGGCATCAGCTGACTGGCTGGCCTGGAAACGGCCCCAAGTCCTGCCTCCTGCCTTTATCAGCTTACACTGTGACCTTTCTGTCTCTACTGGAATAGATCCCCCCTCCGCCTCACACCCTCATCCCGCCTCAACCACCCCCACATTGCCCTGCCATGGCTGGCCCTGTTGACTCCTAACCCCCTCCCCTCTCGCTCTCGCTCTCCAAGCTTGACTTCCGCTGGGGTTCCTTTCTGCAAGGCTTCCAGAACACTAGCTCTCTTATTTCAGCACATCAGCAGTTTATCGTCTCACATGGCTCCGTTTTCAAACCTCGCCCTAGTCCTATTCAACTCACTGTGGGGTCACTCCTGCTCCTCAGGCCCAGATTAAATCACAGGATATGAGGGGGAATTGATTACAAAGGATTCCTTTAGTCAAGAGTCTGCTTTAGTAACCAGATAAACAACAAAAAAATCTTTGGTAAAGATTAACTTTATTAAGGAAAAGTGCATATGCGAGTCCAATATCCAAATGTGTGGTTCCAAGTATGTCTCTAAAACTAATAAAAAAACAGATAAGCCTAGGGTCAAAAGGCAGACCTTTATTTTTGATACAAGCCTGCAACAGACAGACAATGGAATGTCACCCAAGGCAGGGGTTGGATGAGCAGCTGCTGTTGTGAAAACACCCCCCTCAAGTGATCACAAGAGGCGTATGCCTGTCTGTCTGTCTTTCTGTCTCACTTTCTATCCCCCTCTCTTTCAGGGCCCTCGGGCCTCTTGGGCTGATTCTCAGAAAGCTCCCCTGATGACGTCAGCCAGTGGTAGCTCGAGTGCTATTGGATAGTGTTTCCATGGGAGCTGTCCACCCACGCACCCTACACTCCCCCCCCCCCTCCCCCGCCCCCTCCCCTCACCACCACCCAACTCATGTTTGTAGCAAACACTCATCTCTCGCTGGAGATGTCGCCCCGGGCTGCTCGCTCACCCATAAATCCTGGGTTCTCTTTCTGGGAAGGGAAGGGGCTGCAGTATATATATATATATATATATATATATACACAGTGGAATTTAATACCAAACACACTCAGCCAACTATCTCTCCTCGGCTTTTTGACAGGAAAACAGCCAGTCTGCTTGAGACAAATTAAGACCATACTCTGGACATCTTCAGTTACATGGTAAGAATCCTAGACATTCTGGTATCCATGCAGACGTCCCTGAAAACAAAAACACGAGGAGTGGAACGGGAGTAGAGGGAGGGATAGGGAAGTAGCCAATGGAAGAGAAAAAAGGAAGAATGGAAGTGTTTTAAGGCATCGTCTCACAGGCTTCAGATGTCTGTCAGCTCCTGTTTGAGCAGTGGAACACAGCTGGTGCATACTTTGAACTGCAGCTGTCTCTCACTGGCGTGTGTTTGTGTGTTTGGTTGTTTGTGTGTTTGTGTGTTGGATTGTTTGTGTGTTTGTGTGTTTGCGTGCATGCGAGAGATAAAGTCGAGAGATTGTGTTTGTAGTTGTTTATGTAGGTCATTCACAAATGGATGCGCACGCTTTTTTCATGAAACACAACATACTTACACACCCATACTGAAATGGAACTTAAACCTTCCTTTATCCATTTGCTATGTGACTGCCAAACGGACTCCAACACAGCAGCGTTGAGGTCACCAGTTGGGTACAGTGTGATACATGGGTTGTCAGTGAACGATAGACACGCCCGACTGGTAGAAACCCTGGAGCAATAAATAGGGATGAAGAGGGTGGGGTAAAAGGCGGTTAAGAGCTTTCAGAGTCGTGAGTGCTCCGTAATGGTTGGGGTGGGGGGTGGGGGTGGGGGGGGGCAAAGGGAGGGGTCAGAGTGTGTGTGTGAGGGGGGGGGGGGATACATTTACCTGCATTACACATAATACAAGAATATTCAACCATGAAAGATCAGAGACTTTAATGAACCATAGCCACCTTTTTTTTTGTGGTTGTCTGTGGCTTCTGACACTGATTCTGGCCTGTAAACAGAGAATGCAGCAGGCTTGAATCTCTTTGGAGTACTTTGTGATCAATGATATCTGTGGAACATCCGAGGGCTTCTTATCCACATCCCAGTTGCCTTTTGATCATCCTTGAGACAATGCACCATTAAGCCTGAGTTGATTTCCAAAGAAGGACAAAATTACTCAAGAGGGGAACTCATTTCCATATAAGAAGGCATAGGCGTGATTCTGCAAATAAAAGAACACATTAGACACCCCCCCCCCCTCTCCCATATGTGTAAATTATTCAAATAACGTAACAGTGAGCAGCAAGAATTAAATCATGTCTTCATTTGCATCTTTTAACATAACGGGGAATTAACATTTTTGAGATCTCACTCAAATGTACAAAGGAAATGTCAGTAGTGTTGTTATGCATTCATATGTTTGTATAGACTGGCCCTAAAAGCTTCTGAGGGGCCTTAAGGTTTGCATGCGTGTTTTGTCTGTGTGTGCCACATCTGTCTATCTGTCAACATGGTTGCCATGCTTTGTCACGCTAAGGAGGAATTATGTAGGCTGACGATCTGCTTCAATGTCAATCCGCTTTAAATGCCACTTTTCACACTAGACCATTTTGTCACAGCGCCAAGTGGGCCTCCCCAGGTGCCATGTCAGTGCCTGCTTGAAAACATGGAAGGACCGTAAATAATTCATCCTGAAAATATGTGATAATGTGTGTTTCCCATATAATGTAAACCCCCTTTGGTTAGAGACAGATCTGAGAGTTCACTGAAAATAAAGTTTTTTAACCCTGTGAAATCAGGGGGAGATTGATGAATGAGAGCAGCACACTGCTAAACAACGGAAATGAAGTCATCACCATTCAGCCTAACGACCTACTAAGACATGTCAGCTATAGAGTTCAGACAGGCGAGGTCAGCACTATGCTACGGGGATTAGGGCGGAAGGACAGAGCTCATACGAGTGCCCCCATCTCCCTATAACCAGCATGTCTTTTTTTTTTCTTGTTCAGAATCACGCGCTTATGCAGACTCTGCAGAGTCTAGGGTGGAGCATTCTAGTAGTACCATGCGATGCATTCTTGTGTGCGCATGTGCACACAAGCCAGCGTGCGCGTGCGTCAGCCGATGACTCTGTGTTCATTCCGCAGTAAATTGATCTGGTTGCTCACTAGACTGGATGGAAAAGGGCCCGGGGATAGCACACTGCATCAGCAGATGGGAGAGCCCGCCGTGTTGCCATCACACGGCATACCTCCTCACTGGGCATGCTCGATTGGCCACGCCCCCCCCCCCTTCCCTCCCAGGCCTGTTTGAACCAGTCAGTCAGCAGCAGAGGGGGGAAGCTGGGGGCTGCTCTGCTCTCACATCTGACCTTCAGAAGCAGACATAGAGACAGTGGGGGGTTGGAGAGCCAGCATGTCACCTGGTATTCCAATGCCACACTCTTGTTTTGGGACTTCAGAGTTACACACTCTTTTATTTTACAGATAGCATAGCTAAACTCACAAAGGTATGTTTCTAATTCACGTTCAACTTGAGTTGTTTCTTTTGTAGACTTTGGGAAAGTCTGAGGTGTGAATCCTGACTGAATCTCTTTAAATAATCACAGGTTAGGTTTCACAGATGACACCGTAAATAGAACGGTATAATTAGAAGCACTCAGAAGCAGTTCACAACATGTGCGAAAGATGAAATGGTGAGGATGGAAATAGGAAGAATAGTTCAAAGGTGTCACCTCATTGGTTGCTATGCTATAGGTTGCTCTTCCTGCCTTTGCTGATTTCAAACATAAACTTGAATGAATCTAATCAAGAATCTAATCGAAACATTGGTTTATCAGCAGCATGACAATGCAAAGCTTTACAGTGAGTAGTACTATTGGCTTATCGTCATTCACATTTCCTGACAGAAAAAAAAAGACATACCCAATGGCTCATCAAAACATGCCATCACTAAATCGAGCAGTACTGAGAATGCAGAAAAACTACTCGTATCACAAGGTGAATTCCAACGTGAGTCACATGGCTCACTGAGAAGCACATAAAGCGACTTCTGTGCTCGTCCAACCCCTTTAGGCCTTCAAACACTCTCTTTGTATTCCCACCAGATTCTGCCTGTCTTTCCTTCTCTAGCTTTCCCCCTCCGTGTCTGTCTCTCTATGTCTGTCTGTCTGTCTCTCTCTCTCTCTCTCTCTCTCTCTCTCTCTCTCTCTCTCTGACTTGCACAGCTAGCTTCCTGTTTCTGTCAGGCAAGCTTCAAGCCAATCAGCTGTGAAGGCTGTGATCCTCCTCGTAGCTATTTACTGCTCTCTCGGTGTCAGTTTTAAAAAAAGACTTGACGAAGGCTAAGCCTGTCCATACTGCTGACTAAGCAGGGACACGATCTGAATCAGGGACCATGGCTGATTCACTTCCCTCCCTGGTGTGTCTACATGTGTTTGTGCATGTGTGCTCTTGACTGTGTATGTGTCATCATGTGTGCTTGCAAGTATTATGTTAGTTTGTTTTGTTTATCCCCATTCCCACAGCTCTGTTCAAGCTTAGAGTTAGTGGTGCCGTCGAGGTTGGTAGGTGGAATGTGCCGGTTTGCATGTTTTGGAGATAACAAAGCAACATGGGGCTTGGTCGTGCAAACTTTGGATGAGGTCACAGGCCGCTAACACAGCGTGCTGTTACGCGGCAGGGGATTTTTCCTCTGGATTCTCCCTCACGGTTCTCATGTTTTTGCGGTTTTGCTATTGTTATGTTAGCTTAAAAAAACAATGCTGATTTTATGTGTAGGGATGAAAGCAGGTGCATAAAATAAGCTCTGTCAAGGGGTAATGACTGTAATTAAATGGAGACGTCTAATAATTTGAAAAGCCGTGAAATAGGATGGAATATGCATGACATGCAGACATTCATGAGACCAGCCAACCTGGGCAACTTCTGCTAGTTGAATGTGTACTATAAATCTGCCAGACAGGAAGAAAATACAAACAGAGCTTTATGAGGGCATACAAGTTCATTGCAGGGATTACATGAGCCCTAATGCCTGATTCAACTTTAGCTCTACCGAACATGCGTGACACTGAGTGTTTACGCCCTTCAGTAAAAGCTTGTCAGTCTGATAGTTGAGCCTGGAATTACAGGCAGGAAGTAATGAGATTTCCAGGTGAATGGGTTTCCTAGAATTGTATGAAGCATGGACTTTTCAGTTTACACATTAAACAGAACACCCATTTGTATCTACTCATACATGCAAATGCTATGCTGTAAATTGACACAGTGAAATACGCACAAGGGAACAATGACTATACAAGTACCACAGTCTGTGCACAATAAGACCATAAACGAATTAGGTTCACCATTATGTATTTGTTCGACAATGAAAGCTGCTTACATGGGCAGAAGCTGTGGAAAAATACAGATACTTGAATAGTTTTTAGTGCTGAGAGAAAAGCCTAGGCAGCACAGTTGGTAC
The DNA here is from genome assembly GCA_036023535.2 of Galaxias brevipinnis. Lineage (NCBI taxonomy): Eukaryota > Metazoa > Chordata > Actinopteri > Galaxiiformes > Galaxiidae > Galaxias > Galaxias brevipinnis. The sequence continues at coordinate 29,342 of JAVQIZ010239954.1, read as the reverse complement.
AAAAAGGTGCATCTAGGCCATATGAATAATGGATCTCAGGCTGAACTCATGCTGAACCTTCGTCATCAAAACCAGTGATCAGCATCACAAGAAGTCTATGTAAACTCTCTCGACACACACAGAAAATACACCCCGCGAACTCAACAACCCTGAGGACCTAAACACGGTTTTGAGTGTCGACACGGTTTTTCGTTTTTTTTCTTCTTCTTCTCAGTTTGCTCTGTATTGCACCTGGTCTCAGTAGAAAAAAGACAGTCCTTTGATAAACTCAGTGACCGTTGGATGGTGGTTAGGATACAACTAGATAAACAGGAATGTTAAATAGAAACTATTGAGGACTGACTTTGAGTGTGAGACAAAGCTACCGCCCTTTTGGCAACGGGATATGTACAATCAAGGCTGCTGTTCAATGTTTAACTCCAGTGTCAATGCCACAGATGTAATTCATCACAACAGCAATCCAGCTACGAGCTTATTTTGTGACAAAGCATGGTTTCACAATAGAGAGAGTGTTACTCGGGCTGACCCACATTTTTTTAATTGTTTATGGCGGGTGGAAGTATTTGAGTGTTGCTGTAGCATGACTTGAGCGTGACACTCCTCAAGTCCATGCATGCTACGCTTTGGTGGGTTGAGAGGTTGGGCCGGTGAATGGTTGGCTTAGCTAATGACAGTTCAAACAGAAAACACAGCTCTCTGTTTGTGCAAGACAAGGCCCTCCTTTTTCACCTCCTCCCCTCCCCTGTAAATTTTTAACTGAATAAGAATCATGTGAGAGCAGAGAGTCTTTTTGTAACCACATGGGGTTGAACTTTGTTCACCCTGTTGTTAGGCAACACCACTGCTCAGAGGGATTTCGTCAAAGAGAGCGAGAGGGCACCGAGAGAAGAGGGAAATGAATAATAGAGTGTACGAGGAGCAAGGGAGGGGCCCCTATCTGTTGTAATGAGGACGACTGGAATGGCGATCTTTCTATGCGAAAGCACAGATTGTGAGAGACATGCTAGAAGGCCAGAGTCCGGCCCTTATCCTGTCTTGGTTGGGGGTAGGGAAGAGCAGGTGTCTTTCAATCCGAATCAGGGTGTAACCACACTCTTCAGTCAGTGTGAACCCATTTCCTCTTCAAGGCTGTCTGGTTGCAACTCCTCTCTTCCATTGTTTGGTAGAGCTGGGGAGGTGAACTTTATCCTCCTTTGTTGAGTGCTTTCAATGATTCACTTGAAGCAAGGTCAAGTTCCATATCTCTGAGCTAGGTGAACAAGGTGCACAATGTCCCTAAACAGGAAGATGCAGAACGGAAACACTAAGAATAATGTAAAAATCTGAACAAAAGGGGATTTCAGGAGTGAACTTATAGCAGATTTCAAAAGCAATAAAACAATCTGCCCATCTTATAGTTTTATCTCAATAATGGGGAAAATGTCAATTTAAGCATGAGTAATAACTAACCAAACCAGTATTACAGCTGTATAACACTGATCAGCTGCACCCAGCCTCTTGTATTGGACTAATCAAACACTTTAAACACCTAAATCTCAAAGATAATATTCTCCACACCACCTAATGCACTTTGCTCAGACAAGTTAGCACTATTAACACATGCCCAAGCATAACAGCTCCATTCATTGTGCTTTTATTCGGCACACTTTATGCAACACAAACTTGCAGCCATATCACACTCGGCTTATCTGGCTTCTTCAAGGCCAATAGCCTTTCCCACAGAGTTCAGCTCTGCTCTGTGCAACTCTTTTGCAACCCATGGAGACTTGTTGTAGCCTCAAGGTAACATGATCCTTATTTCCATAGGACTTTGTATATAATTGGATCAAATCTCACTGGTTGGAACTATGGCTTGAGATATCGCCAATATCATAGTATAATAACACAAACACACACCCACATAAATGTTTCTCTCCAACTGACTACTTCATAGGCTTGTTTTCTAAGTCCATCCTTTGGAGGACTATATATATATATATGAGGTTTAGGATGGTTGTGGCTGGGAGCGTTAACGGCCAGCAGAGGGATAGCTCTCCATGTTACGGGAGGTTATATATTACATCTGATGTGTCCCAGCTGTCAAGGAGTCTGTGCCACAGAACCACAAAGGCAGATAATGAATGCCACACCAACGCCTCATGACAATTTGCACTTTATGGGAGGGGAGGACGGATATCTTTGGCATACACTATTGGAGTGTTTGATGAAACATCCTCTATAAACCAGATCACCGCTCCTCCCCCCAAAAAGGGGCAATTCATCTTGAGTTTATTTTATGACGGGAAGCTCACTAGGGAATTATTACTAGTGTACTAAAGTGCAGTTTCCTATTGAATTTGTAATGTGCGAAATCTGTGTTTTGAGTGGTGGAAGACATTCAGACTGTGACTGACAACCTTAAAGTTTCCAAGTGCTGTTCCAAGTGAAACCACAACATCTGTGTACATCCCCTTACAGTCGTATGATCCAGCACACATCCATCATCCTCACAGTTACTCTACCTCCTCGGTCTCTACTTCACAGTCATGATGTGGCTATATAGTCCATTTCATTAAGAATAAAGCTATTGAAATTTTCAACTTAATAAAAACTGTCTTTCTGTCTTTTTTCTTTACAACCTTAGAACCTTGCTGCTGTCCTGGAACACCAAATTCAAACGCAAAATGCAAAGAACCAATACTTCTTTCAAAAGGTAGTGAAATTTCACCCTTTGCCTATTTTCTTGTTTTATGACAGCCATCAATAGATAAAACATATACTGTATATATTCATGTTTAATTAATTAGCATTCAAATGTATGTACAGTATGTTCTATTATTATAAAAACTGAGGTAGATATGCTTTGTCAAAATGGCAAAAGAGAAAGTAAGAATGTGGGGGATGACGCCCACGCCAAATTTGCATAACATTTTGAATATAACAACCTCTGCACCTGTAAACTTCTCTTGAACTGCCAGCAAGTTATGAGTTTGCGTGGGACTGTAGCCTTTAACATCACTGCTCAGAAATAGACATGAGTGCCACTGAAATAAAGCTATCTTGTGTGATTTCTATTTTCTTACAAAGGTACTTTATTGCAGAGCTATGCATGATGTATCAAGAGACAATGACACAGCTGTTCACAGTTTTTTTATGAAGACACACCGAAAAGTACATCTCATACATATTCAATGTAATCTTTCACAGATATCCAATGGCATGTCTAACATCACGAACGAAAGAAAGTGTCATGATAATGGTACATATTTTTATGAATGTGATTAAAATCTCTCCCTCTGGGGCTTAATACCAGAACGGACCAGTCACACAGGAAGAGGTGTTTGGTGGGGAGTGGCTGCTGACGAGACTATTTCTTCAAGGATCAGCATTTCCGAGTGAGAAAAATGAACTGCAGCAGAATGACAGGAATGTCTTGTCTAAGTCTGGCTAGACCAATGGAACCAAGTCATGTTCTAAAAGGTGGCTAAATTAATGTTCTACTTCCAGACTGGAAGACTCAAGAGTTTTGAAAGCACTTCATCTCATTTTTTTTATCGTGAGCTTACCCCTCTTTTTCTGAAAAGCTGGGAAGATTGAGAGGATGTGTTGTTACTGTCTTGTATCTTGTTTTTCGAAATAGCTGCACATGTGGCACATCTGGATCTAAGCCTGACTCATTACTCATTTTTTTAAATGTTCCATTCTCTGCAGCCATGGCAACTGCTGCATGTTTGGCAGAAAGCCTTTGAAGGCAGTGGAAAAAGAGAGAGGGAGTCAGGGGAGGGAGTATAAAGGAAGAGAGCAAGGGAGGGAGGGAGGGAGCGAACTCTCAGTAGTTGGCCTACATCCAGTGTAATCATGCCATGGAGCCGAAATGAGGCCTTTGGCAGCACACCAGGTTTCTGAGAACAAAGATGTGAGCTTCTAATGTTGGCGGCGGGGCCTGCTTGGCATCCTTTGCCATTTCCCAGCAGCCCTTGCCTTGGCTGACAGCCAGGCCCTCCCCCTGCTGGGACTGCAAAGAGGATCAGAATAAAGAGAGAGACTTGTTTTTCACTCGCCTTTCGCTCAGGCCCAATGACATCACCGCTGCAGCCTCCAGCCCCCAGATTCCAGCCGCCTAGCACATTTTTTCTCTCGCACTGGACCCTCCATTTTATTTGAATTCCTCCATTTTATACTTATGTTATAGGAAAGACCTCATTTAATTCAATAATCAATAATTCAAATAAGTGCAAGCAGAAAGAAATGAAACCAGCAACTATATTTAACTTGGCATGTGTAAAAATGTATTTCTCTCTACATGCATTGAAGAAAATGCACAATATAAGCCAATGTGAAAAGAAAGTATTTTATGTAAATCTGTGATTACAGTTTAAAATTACATTTAGGCTCATCAAATGAAGAATTTGATAATTTGTCTATCTCCCCAGCCTCCGTGTTTGTTTCGCAAGCTGAACAAGTTAGGAGAAAAATAGCAACACTGTAAACAGGATGTGGCTGGCCGCTGGGGGTACCCTTGTAGTCTCCATGGTAACTGTCCTGTGTGAAATACAGAATGGCTATAAAGGCCCATGGACTATCACCTCTTGAACTCACGAGCCGGACTGTGCTTATTAGTGGTTGATGGATGAGCTAGGTACAGAATCAATCATAATACTACACCAAACTGTGTCGGTAGGCCTGTTTTCTCCTTACATTAACCTGTGAGATGTCTTATTTTAGTCAATGTTATGTGCCCCAACAGTTGAGTTACAAGGGTTATATAACAGCAAAGCTGTTGTTCTCAAGGGATAAGGAAAGGGGGAAAAAAACACAAATGAAAACATCCAGCGTTGCACGCAGCTTATGCAGAAAACTTCAGAGGGAATGTGTAATGATTCACACCCATGAATAAAAGATGCTGAATTTAAAATTTAACAACCTCAGAATGGCGTGTATTAAACAATGCCAGCATGTAAAGCCACTGCCTGTCGTCACATGTTAGGTATTCCCCTAGCTTTCACCTAATTTCTGCTATGATCACAATCTGGCTCTTTCCTGACACAATCCAAATCACCAGTGAGTAAAAACATGGTCTATTCCATCTGTTGAACATTCTGGGGCCACAGTGAGTCAACAGAGACACTACACCAAACCAGACAAATGTGTCAGTGGTGGGCTGTGCTTTTTCTTTTTTTACTGCTTTGGTCTGGGGTTTTTTTTCCAGAAGCTTTTGTCGCCCACCTCAATTTTGTTATTTTATTTGTTCACCCAATTGTTGTGTAGAGTAAAACTATGCAGCCTTCCGTGTTAATACTTCTGGGAACATCTTAATAATAGAAACAGATTATTTTGGTATGAATTGCATGCCTCCATCTTGCATAACCTCAATTTGTTGACACTACCTTGTACAAACATGCATTACGTGGAATCCAAAGGATCAAAGTATTGGGCAACCCACAAAATGTCCCTCGTTCTTTAAGTCCTTTTTTGTTTATTTTGTGAAGAGAGAAAGCCATTTGAGGTTATTCATTTGGCCTAAAGTTGCGCTTCAAGATATTGCGCATGATCATGTCCAACGGCACAGTGCCAAATGGCTTGATGATCCTACATGGGCGAGGCGGATGGCGGGTACGTGACTAAACAACTTACTTCCTCTCTCCAACGTCACAAGGGCTTGCAAAAACATATCCTGCTTTGTGTCTGCAGGTTTCAGACGCATTGCCTCAGCCAAACCCTTAGGCAAAGCAGCAATCAGTTGGAATTAACCCAGGCCTGAGGGTAGAATGAGAAAATTCATCGACTCTCCCCCGCCCCCATAATAATGGACCAGTGTAATCATACACATGTGCTTGACCTGTGGTGTTTACACTTAATAAATGATCGTTTTTCTTATAAAAATGTAATTTGTGGTTTATTTTGATCTATGTACAGGTTTCCAACAGCAATGCTTGCTATAATATGACTTGCAAATTGGAAATATAGGCACATTTTATAATTTAACAATAATTTTGGTACAATAGCATTTTATTGTTGTTACTAGTTTTACTTTACTGGTTATGTTTTATACCATGTGCCAGTGAAAGCTGTAACGTCACTCGGTGTATGTAGCCATAGGCAACAGCATGTGCAATTCATGCTGTAAACCAGTTCTATTGAAGCGTCGCACATAAGTCTGGAAATCCCCACCCGGCACCTACCTCGTGCCACAGCTTCCTGGTTGAATTTAGCTGGGGGTAAAACGCTTTTGATTTTGCAGTTAGGATTGGAACTGTAACTTGTTATTTAATTGTTGTAGGCAATAATTGTATTACAATTTACGCCCATGCTTCAATTATTGAATGAAAATGATTTTATTTGTCTCGCTTGGTAAAGCACTGTCGGTAATGTTTTTTTGAAACGGTAAAGCAATTTTTCAGAGCGACCCACCTCATTCTTGTTTTGTCGGTTCCCACGTTAGACTATTCCTAAACAATTTTATACCTCCACGCGACTACTTCATAGCGTAAGTGCAAGCAGGAAATATGGCGGTATCATCTGAGTTTTTTTTTTAACCTTGTCGCCATCCATGTCGTTTCATTGTGCAACAGCAGTAGACTTTACGATTCCTTCTCCTTTTGTCAGCGTCGGTCAGGCCGACAGGGTGTAGTTTTGGCAACAGTTCAAGTGATAAAATAAAAGGGGCAGTCCACAGACTGACAGAGCTTGCGCTAAAGGGGCTGTCGAAGAATCAAGTAAATAGAATTGGATCTGGGACCACAAGTTTAGTGTTCAGTGATGACGTCACTGCTCTACATTGAGCTAGCAGAGTTGTAGAGAGAGTGAGGGAGATAGATAGAGGCGCGCCGTAGTAAAGTACACACCGTCATGAAGTTCTGCTTGTAACTAAATTGTTGTTTCTGTAGCAGGAAAATACACATTTTAAAACGGATTTCGCCTTGTGTGGTTCCGTTAGAGCTTGGACAGATTCGCACAAATCTGGGGGAAGATTTTTGGTCAGTTTTGCGAAAGAAATGTCGTCTGCGGCGGTTGCTGCTTCGAGAAGGCAGTCATGTTATTTATGTGACTTGCCTCGCATGCCGTGGGCAATGATCTGGGATTTTACCGAACCCATCTGCAGGGGATGTGTAAACTATGAAGGAGCAGATCGAATTGAGTTTGTGATTGAGACAGCCCGGCAGCTTAAGCGATCTCATGGCTTTCAGGAGGGGAGATCTCCGGGGCCAGGAAAGTCACAGCTGTCTGGTAAAGAAATTCAGACAATCAACCATTCGGCAGGGGACCCAGGCTCGCGGCCACCCCAGCCCCTGGACCGCTACCCACTCTCCACTGACCGCCCGCCCAGGCTCGGTCCTGAATATCAGTCTGGTAGGCAAGCAAACGGCATTCCTGTTCCAAATGGATTTCCTAAACCTGACGATCCGCCTGAACTGAACCGCCAAAGTCCCAATCCTCGAAGGAATAGCACGGTTCCTCCAAATTTAGTGCCTTTGGTGAACGGAAACATGGCCCCTGTTCATATCGTGAATGGTAGACCAGGACAAATGGGGCACCCGTCCGCACTCGCTGGTAGCCCCAACGACCTGGGGAAGCGACCCGCCTCAGTCTCTAGCACCGAGCACGAACGAGAGGTAAAAGATAAGCACAGAGCGGACAGTCTAACCCCAGACATCTCCGAGAGCCACAAAAATAGGGCAGACGAGTGGATGAGCAAGGGCAAAACGGTGAGAGATTTGATGGCTCTCCATACCTTCGACAGCAGGTTCAAGAAGGATCATGCGGCCATGCAACAAAGAGTTATGGGCTATGAAACCAGTCCATCTGCTTCTAAATCAGGTAGGCTACATTTTGTCTTACAAAAGCATAACATAACCTTAAATTTATTATATGTTTTAAAGAATGCAGATTTTTGGATTATACTACTGAAGTTATCAGTCCTTTCATACCAAATTGTTTTTGTAATATTATTACATACCAATTCCTGCAATGGTTAAAAGCAAAAGGCATCATTAAATTATGCAAGTAATTATGAACCTGCCCGAGTTGCGTTCCTAGTCAAGAATATGCATTTATTTGTGAACCTGCAGATAGAGGAAAGCACCCCCGGAGTATGAAGAGAAAAGCCTCTCCCGAACCAGAGGGAGAGGGGCCAGCGGCCAAGTTGAACGGAGAGGGACAGCAGTGGTTACCGCCTCCCACTGACGGACTCAAAATGCCCCCAGTTCCCCCGCCAAGCTTTGCCTCACCGCCCTCGACAATATCTCCCCACTCCCGCACCACCCCACCAGAGGCTGCACAGAACGGCCAGTCCCCCATGGCGGCACTCATCCTTGCAGCAGACAACGCCGGTGGAAACAGCTCCCCCAAGGATGCCAACCAGGTCCACTCCACTACTCGTAGGAACAGCAACAGCCCGCTGTCACCGTCCTCCATGAACCAGAGGAGGCTGGCACAGAGGGATGCATCTGGCGCAGTAACCCCTCACGTGCCAGGGATGGACCAAGTGCACCCCCAAAGCATTCCGGACTCCTCGGTACCCGGCAGCATACCCCTTTGCTGCACCCTATGTCACGAGCGTTTGGAGGACACGCACTTTGTTCAGTGCCCATCTGTGCCCTCTCACAAGTTCTGCTTCCCATGCTCGAGGGAAAGCATAAAACAACAAGGAGCCACGGGTGAAGTGTACTGTCCAAGTGGTGAGAAATGTCCCCTGGTTGGTTCTAATGTACCATGGGCTTTCATGCAAGGAGAAATTGCCACCATCCTTGCAGGAGATGTCAAAGTAAAAAAGGAGAGGGACCCTTGATTTTGTTTTGAACACTTTTTGGGTTGGGGAAACGAAATTACGAGTATATAAATATATAAATATCACATACATACCATCCAAACAAACTAACGGACGTGTACATAATGGACCCAAGGGAAGTGTATACTTCGTAAACATGGCTGTATAATTTTTGATTTTTTGAATACATTGTGTTTCTATATTTTTGAAGATAAAGGTATGTACTCATTATAATGGACTACGTTCCTCTTTGTTGATGTTTAACAAATTCTTGATGTACTTCTAGGTCTGGTGGCAGTTCCTGTTTAACGTAGAATGTGACTAATGCTACTCTACGAGCACTTGGCAAAACTGAAATGCTTTTAGCTGTACTTGTATGCACTTGTTTAAAATTGCCAAATACAATTTCTGATCTTGTATGAACATACTGTCTGAGTTTTTCTTTGAACAATCATATTAATAAGGAACCACTTTGAACTTGTTTTGTGAGTTTATCACGAGATTGTTATGGCCACGGGGGAGGGTTGGTCTGCTCTTCACACCAAAGGCATACAACTGTTCGGAGTAGGATTTAGAAATTACAAAGGGTGCAACACCAGGTATATGGGATATATGCAATAGTTGACCAACACAAAATGAAAGAGCATTCTATGATCCTATCGGAAACACTGATGTTTTATTTTTTTATCTTCATAAAACTCATAGGTGACAAAAACGATTGGTACAAGTCAACACACCTTGCAGATAACACAGTGACAATATTGTCCATAAAAGAGGTTTTACATTATAGTGCCAAATAGGTGTTATTTTATAAATATAATTTACAATAGCATAACATGCTGGCAGAGATTATGCCCCTCTTCCCACTAATATCCATAGTCTACTGTGTATTATGAACCAGGTGAAGCCTGCAAACTTAGGTGAGTTCAGTTTGGTGCTGCAGTCATAACATAATGAGGTGTCAGGCCATGCTCAGTAAGGTGGAAACTGTCCAATGAATAACGTGAAGAGAAAGTGGATGACTGGACACATTTTTTTTGATGGGGGGGGGTATTGTGATTACAGGTCAGAATGTCTAAATTACCTTTTTAAAACATGTTACTGTTCTGTTGTGAAAACCTGCAGCACTGACAAAACAAGGCCTAAAATTATGTTGTTATTGATGCAGCCTAATTTTAGTAGTCCACTTTTTAAAATAAATGTTGACAATCTTTTTATGAACAAAAGCAATCAAAGAAATGAGGTTGACCTTATCTAACTTTGCCATTATAGTGTTATGCAGTGACGTAGGCTACACTTCAGTCTGGCTACAGTCAAATTGGCTGCGTCTCAACACCCATACTACCATACTAGCCAGAAAAATATTTAGTATGTACCAAACATACCATGTCAAATGCAGTATGCTAAAAGTGCATGCAACAGTACATACTTTGCAGGTGCAGCTGAAGGACCTACTACAAGAAAAAAGTAGTAGTATGCTATTTGAGACGCGACGATTGTCGTCATGTGTACGTACGCATTACTAAGTTCTTCTCGTAGTGTTTGGTATGTTTATAGTAACAACATGGCCATTGTCCTGCATTGGCCTTTGAAGTTGCAGCGACCATCTGTGTTGTCAAAACCTCGAATTTTACGCTACACGATGTAAATAACAGTAAACCGTGTGTGTTCTGAAACAGGCGTTCAACTTCTCACGTCACATAACCAAAACATACAGAGCAAGATATTAATCCAATGACGGTGCAGCAGATTTTCCGGAACTGAGCAGAGGTTCATTTTCCAGACTTCCATGTGTAATGAACTGACTACTGTTAGTACTACTCTTACGATCAATTTAGAATCGATCTTGTTTATTGCTGAACCTATTTGTAATACCATCAACATATATTATTTCAGTTTTCTCGTTTGTTTTCCAGTGGTGTGCATTCTGACTGCCAACCAATGACCTAGTCATCCGGCTGAACAGGACATGTTGCTTCTTTGGAAACGTTTAAAAATAAAAGCTTTTAACGCACACAAACGCATGCACGTCACTACATAGATTACGTTATACAGATGCCTATTAATCATTGACCTTCCAAGGTGAGTGTGACTCAACGACTTGCCCATTACACATCAGCTGACATTTAAAACCATTTTGCTTGCTAAACAAGTATGTTGCACAACGCTCAGACATGGTTATCAGGGGTGTACGCAGCCTGCACTTTGATCTGCTTGCAATTCATTTCTGTTTGCAAAACGCTACATGGAAATCACCCATTTCAGTGTTGATCCTAGTGCTGGACATGTCAAATTTGTAGAACCATGATTAAAGTAGTCGACATAGTTTGTCATAAGGTATGGCCTTGCTGTTGTGTGAAATGCACCGAAAGTAGTAAAAGCTGTGCTTTACATTTCTAAATTTTTGTACTGTCTCAGATATGCTGGTGTGTCTTTGTGAGGAAGTAATTAGTAGGGCTACAAGTATTCTATTGCTGCTTGTTTCTTATAATAAGATTTAAAGCACACTTTTTTCAAAACATTAAAAAAGCATTTGTGATTTCTTTTGGGTTAGGGGATTGTCTTTGGAAGTAATCACATAAGGGCTTGCCTGCACACTGGGTAGAGAGGAAACAAGTTAGATGAAGGATAGTTGGGGTTCTTCATATAGACAGTTATACCACAGATGAATCTATGTTTAGGACTATAAATCAAACGGCATGCCCGTGCTGCTGTAATCCCCTTAAAGAGTCGAGAGACAGGGACTTGCCAAAAACAGAATCTGGTTCAGTGTTTCTGGCCTCCTAATATAACTGATCTACAGGGTAGTTTTAGACCTGTCAGGGAAAACAAGGTCATAGCAAATGCTGAATTGAGGACACGCTCAAATCTGCCTCTTTTTCATCAATCAAAGTTTCCCTCGTGAGAGAGGCATGGGCTCCTGTGAGACAAGTCATGACGACTTTTCTTCACTGTATCCTGGCAGAGGCCGACACTTGCGGCCAGCAATTAGGTGGAACATGACTGAATCCACAGGATATGTAGAACTGTTGGATTAACTAGGTGGGTGAGATCTCCCTGATTTTTAATGCTGTACCAGATGGGACACCTGGAGATAATTTCTCACACCAATGCTAGCAATTCTTAGACCTACATTGGGCAGGTATTCTCTTTATTCTAAGAACTGGTTTGGCCTTATGCGCAAAATTCTCCTCACAGAAGTAGAATTGGCTACCAACCCACATTCTAAAAATGTTTTTTATACCGTTTTTCCACAACCTTTTGTATACTTACTTATCAACCTTTACTATCAATGTTATGCAGATCTCCAACCTTAATTTATTCCATTTAAAATTTAGCAAATCTTTGCACTCATCATATTTTTGTTTCTTTCTTCGTGCTTTCGACCTTTTCCTGTCGGTTGGTTTTGGTCCCACAGCCAATCCTCTCTCCCTGTATTCCTCCGTTTCTGTTGCAGTGTTGCTTTAAATCAGGCCTGTGAAATGGAAATGAGGACACATTTTCCCTCTTTCTCTCTCTCTAGCTCCCTCTTTTTCCAGACATCCAAAAGAGGCAGTGCCTCCACTGTTTTTCGTTCAGATCTTGGAGTGCAGCCAAGTCTCAAAAGTGGAGCAGGGTAAGAGATGCAGATGAGAGAGAGAGAGAGAGAGATAGAGAGAGAGAGAGAGAGAGAGAAAGAGAGGGAGAAGTTGAGAGCATAGAGAAGGCAGCGTAAAAAAAAAGATAGGAGGAAAGTGAAGACTGCAAAGGAACAGGAAGTCTGATGGGGATATATGAGGAAAACAAATGGTACTGATCCAAACCAGCTTTTTCTCCAATAGTCTAGCCCAGCGACACCATTCTCTGTTTCTGCTGAGCCACTACTCCTGGATCAGCTGATAAGATGACATGGGGCACTCATGACGAATACAAACAATAGTCAAATCTATTTGCATTATATTCTGTGGTCTAGTTCAGTTGGTAGGCAGACGTATAACTGCAGACAATAGTAGTCCAGTAATTATACATTATACCATTGTGGTTTTAGCTTTGTACAAATACCTTTAACAGCTTTGCGGACCACATTTTGTAAGTTAATAAAAATATAGTCTTTTCATCCAACTTTATGCTCAAGGTTTATATTTTAAGTCAGTGCAGAGGTAATTGTTTGGTAGCAATAGGTGACTGTCAGGATTTAATTCCAAGCTGGAAATATAGATTTGATTGTCCACTTGATCTGTGTTGAAAGCAAACATAGCAACATTAGCGTGAATTTGTTATATATGCATACTGAAAGCTGTTAACATTGTTTAAACTTTTTTACCATGCTAATGGACTGCTATTGCAAACCTGTGATGCCGAATGTTACTCTATAATAATGGAGGGCATGGCTAAAATGATGGCCTGTCTGGCCTTTTGAAAAGGGTAATGATGCAATCCCGGTGATTGACCTCTATTTTCTGTCTTACAAAAAGTGCTGCCTTAATGTGTGTGTGACTAGTTAAGGGTCTGTAGGCCAAGCTGTCTGGTTGGCAATAGAAATGCTGTGGGTCTGTGGTGGGTGGCTCTTTGCTCCTGTCAGGGTCTGGTTTGGTCAACTGGGTGCATTGACGTTTGAATGGAAGTGATGGTCTAGGAGGGGCCATTTGTGTTCGTTCTTTTAAATACCGTCACAGTGGTCATATAATAAAATATCTCTCTGTGTGTTTAAGGTCAGGTTAGTAGACATGAATTTCATGCTGCAGTTAGTGGAGTTGTCGGGAGAAACATTATCTGAATGGGCGTATATATTCAACTTTGTAGACAGCATATAGCTGTATACCCTGTTAGGTTCTCATATGGACACAATCATTAGTTGGGTAGCAGATCGGTGGGCAGCTTGGAGACCGCCTAGTGAGGGGACAGGCTGGTTGGCTGATGAATTCGATGGGCAGTTTGCGTGTGTCAGCAGATCTGCAATGATATATTATGGGATGTTCACATCAGCTCGTTTCCTCCGGTTTTTCCTCTCTCTCTCCATTCGCCCTCGCACTCTTGCTAAGGGCCTCGGCCACAGACAATTACTGTCAGTTCAATTTAGGACTTAGCCTTTCCTGGACACACTGCTTACCCTGGATCAGCTGAGTGCAACACAGTCCTCCGGATTTTGACCAACAACCAAGCAACACTTAGACCACTGCAAGAGAACATGTTTGCGTTGCACATACACACTACACAGAAGTCCTTACAGACTCTCCCTATTGCGTAAACCCTCCTTAATCTGCCTGTTATTGTATTCAGGAGATATAAATAAACTTTTAATGTTCTGTCATCTATGTTGTATTTAAGAATAGCGGTGGTTTGGGGAATGCATTGTGTTTTTGACTGTCTGGTGCTTGTGGGACCTTGTCTAGAGGCAAAAACCTCAAACAAACACGGAAACACTGTCTCACTTTTTTTCTAAGGTCTCAAGTTGCCTATTACATAACTGTAGGTTGGTAGCAATTTCTCATCTGAGCCCTAATGGTGTCAACCGAGTCTTTAGAACCTTTGCCATTGTGAAATCTCTGCAGAGACTGAAGCTTTTATTTCCTTTGTTCTCTCTCCCTCTTGTGTGCTTTTTGTTCCTTTACCTTCCTGTCTCTCGTTGTATTTTTTTGTCTGTATTGTTAGGAATTGTTGTCACAGAAGTGTTAACATTGTTTTTCAAGTTCCTTCTCCCTGGTTGGGTCTTTGGGGTTGAGTTGAGCGCGGTGGTGTCAAGGGAGAAGCCAACTTAAAGGGAACAGGCAGGGCCTGCTTTTGACAGGTGTGTTCTATTTTTGGAGCTGGTGACTTTAAGTGTATTACACAAAAGTACGCCATGGATGGGTTTATTTGAAGGCCAATGGAGGCCACTTAGTATCTGGTGACTCGGGCGGAGCAGCAACAGGTGGACGGGGCATGTCCAAGGTTTTCTTTATATAGTTTAAGGGTATATTTAGCATTTGTCCAACGTTCTCCCTCCAGTTCAGTAGTAAAGGGTGTCACCCAGCCAGTTCAACTGAGAGAAGCACATTTTTTTTTGTTTTTCAACCCCCAGGAAGTCAAGAATGTAAATGATGGGTTGTGATGTACCATGTACGCGTCTGATGCTTTGTAATGATATAATCATAGATTTGCAACTGTACACAGCCCCCAACACTCTTCCGTAGGAATGTGCGGGGGGGAGTTATGATCGTTCAGCCGGGTGGAAGCTTCTCTGTTGAGCCAGTGGGATATGTTCTACGAGGGAGGGGGGGGGGAGGGCGGATATTTCTGGTTGAGTGTGTGTGTGTGTGTGTGTGTGCTCAAATATTTCTGGTTGAGTGTGAGTTTTAATAAGTCTGGGCATTGAGCCAAGCATGCCGATGGAGGGAGGGAGGAGGGAGAAGGAGGAGGGAGAGTTAGGATAGAGAAACCCTATAGGGCTGGCGCACTGTCAGCTTCACCAGCACACAGCTGCTTCTGGAAAATTCTGCACCCTGCCCTACTAAACCACTAGGCATGGCATGAATAACAAGAATAGCGTGGCCATTAACAGTGGAGGCTTTTTCTTTTTTGACGTGAGCCGAACGGACGGGTAGAAATACCATGGCCTTGCACAAAGTGGAAAAATCCACAATGAAGGGTAGACCGGGGACAATGTGGAAATGAAATCCCTGGTTTAGGAGGCTTTGTCTGAACAAGGACACCGTTGACACAGACCCTGAGGGCTTTGGAAAAGGCCAAGTAGTAAAATGCAGACCGATGGATTTTGATAGTGCTCGTTCACCATTCAAATCCCCATTTGGAAAACGAAATCACTTTCAGTTTGCCATTTGCAGGTATTCTCCAAATGAACACGCACACACGCGCACACACACGCACACACACACAGAGAGAGAGAAACAAACACGAACACACGACACGGCATGTACCGATGATGTAGTACGTATCGTTAAGAAATATCTGGAATGTTTTGGACAGGACCAGTCAACACCCTTGCCGTAGTAAGTACAGCCTTTGGAATAGTGAATGTTTGTGGATGAGATAATGTTAGCTGTTATCCATGAGGTTGTTTAACGTGCACCGCCCTCTCTGGTGTTGACATTTCCCTGCTCAACGTGTCTGAACACGGGGGCCAGTCTGTTGCCAGGGCCGATAAAGAGATGACTCATCTCTCCTCCTCTGGCTGCCTGGTATCTTCACCTCCACCCCGCCATCCTCTCTCTCTCTCTCTCTCTCTCGCTCTCTCTCGCTCAAGGCCTTATGTGTACATCCAACACATGGTGGCTTGTATAAATAGCCGCGACCGCGTGGCTCGTCTCTGACACCTGACATTTCCCCGGCCCAGCAAGCCGCTGATACATTTGGCGCTTGGCTCGCATCCCCCCCCCGCCCCCTCTGGGCTTATCCGTCTGTCGATAGAGGCCACCTACTGTCCCTAGCCCCCCCAGCCACTAGTCTGCCCTCGTAACACAACACCAGGCACACCACGCGCTCTACTCAGCTTAGCATGCGAGTACTGCATGGCACAGACTCCCCCCCCCCCTCTCTCTCTTTCTCTCTCTCTCTCTATCTCTCTCTCTCTCTCTCTCTGTGCCGCTCCCTCCCTTTCCCATCACTCTCTGTCTGCTCTCTTGTACTCACACTCTCCCTCCCTCCCTCCCTCCCTCCTCCCTGTTCATGGGTCTTCAGATTGTGTGGCTGTCGGAGACTTCTATTTAAGCCACACCAGCATGGATAGCAAGGAGGATTATGGGCATTACAGCTAGCCACAGTAAGAGTGATGGGGGAAGTAGTAGGCGAGATTGTGTAGGCACTAGGTTCAGCTCTGGCACCGGGCCAATATTTGACTGCAGCACTTCAGAGTAGCAGTTGCCTAGGAAACAGCAAGTGCGTGCACAATAACATTGTCAGTTAAAGTGATCTGTCTTAAAGATGGATGCTCAATATGTTAGAATGAAGTGTTTACTCCTTCCTTCCTAGATACCAATAATATAAAAACAAAAGGTCCTTTGGGGCTGACATATCAAACATTATGGGATGTTCTCAAATAACATACATCAAAACGTTGTGGTTATGTCACAGAGTAAGAGCAATGCTGTGTCTCAAATCGCATACTACTACTTCATTCTCTTAGTAGGTACTTAACTGCACCTGCAAAGTATATACTGCTGCATGCATTTTTGGCATGCTGCATTTGACATATTATTCATTAGGACATACTAGATATTTTTCTGGCTTACTATATAGAGTATGGTAGTATGGGTATTGAGACGCAGCTCATATTAGGCCTAATAGGCTGGTCATCTCAGCCAACTCTTAACTTGAGTCCTTTCTATCCCCATCAGATCCAATCAGACGTCTGTCTCATGCTGTGACCTCCAACAACAGCAATCTCTCCAAATGACCTTGGATTTCAATTTTGCGGATAGCAGATAGTAGGGTGTTTTTTTTTTCAGCTTTAGTTTACATGAACTTTGAATGTACATAAGTTGTGTTATTTCATTGGATATTAATAGAATGTGATCATTGATATGTTTCCTCTGTGTAGCCTTTTATTTTTTCTGATATCATCAGACACATTTGGTATAAGGACGGGCTTGGTTGCAATATCATTCCGCACACATATGGGTTTGAAAGAGTTGGACAAATATTTATTTAGCGCTGAAGGACAGTTAAAGGACAGCCCGGGCCAGCCTTGCCCCACCTCGCCTGACTGCCACACTTATCCCAGTCTGGCTCCGTCTGAGCTCGTATCACTCGAGGGGAAAGGTGTGTGCCAACTAATGGGCCAGAGTAATTTCCAGAACTCTATCTGTGCCTTTTGAGTGGTGTAACAGCTGCTTGCTGCAGTGCCTGAGCTTGCCTAAGGATGCAGTTGAAAGTGCTGATGCGTCCTGTTATTTTGGGTTGTGCGCTGCCCTAAGGGGCGAGCACAGGGGGCGGTGGGGGTGGAATGTGTGGAGGAGACTGGGCAAGATTGCTGTGGGGGATGTGGGGAGGGGGTTTGGGGGGGGGGTGTTTGTGCCCGGGGGGATTTTTAGCACAAAGTTTCCCCCTGAATTCCGCGTAAAGCCTTCTGCCACATGGCGCTGTGGGATTCCTGGATGTGTGTGGAATTGCTGACGACGCCAGCAAGAGAGATGGGCATGGGCTTGAGGACGGAGTTGTACTCAGTGTCAGATTACCTGTGTTACTGGGTTTTTTTTATGATGTCTTTTGGATGGTAAAAAGGGATAGGCTCAACTGTTGCATGGGTCATGCCCATTCACGTTTATAGTTTTTAACCATTGTTCGATTTAATTGCAGCCTATTGGTATTTTTATTCCTCCCTAAATACTAGGCTGTGAAATCTCACAGATTGTTTGCTTGAGTGTGTGAGAAAAACGTTTAAAGTAATTCAATTTAATTATTACTTCCCCAATAGTGTTTTCTGACCTTGCAAACCCTCTTAAGGGTTGTTTACGATTTCAGTGTTTACTATAAACAGGAACATCATCTCTTCCCCATATTATTCAGCGTAGCTTTGGTCATGTTGGGTTTGACATTATATTAATTAAGAAAGATGCTCATAAGTAGCTTCATAAATCATTTCATGCTCGCTTTCATGCTTGGTCTAACATTCCAATTTTCATCTTGTTCCCTTCAGAGGAGCAGTTGCAGTAAAGAAAAAGAAGATGATATGGCAGGAATGGCTTGTTGTCATGTTCTGGATTAGTTTGACAATAACCTTTTCCTGACTAATAGGTAAGGTAAGTCATCCATTTTATTGTGTTAGCGTTAACATTTTCCCAGATTGAGAGATCAATGTTATAATAGATTTCATTTTCGTGAGATCAATTTAAAGTGAGCTCAGTAGATTATTTAAAGTAGGGCTGTTTACGTTGATGGTGCTTTATAATATTTATTGCATGTCATTTGGACTTGTAAAAATTGTGTGTTTAAGCTCATTTCCTGCACCCTGCCGGCTCAAATCGTTGTTAGATCTGCATCAGAGGACTGTGCTGTCAAAGGGTCATGCCATGCCGCCCTGTGATTTGGGATATTCATGTGATCAGCCTTCAACACCAAAGGCCAATCTCAGCCTTTTTAACTTAATGCCCTCCTCATCCTCCACAGTCAAGCTGACACAGAGCCAGTTTGTTACCCGAGAACAAAGATCAGTTCAGCCTGCCATCACATTTTTAGCTCACAGGACGCATCTTTAAAGAGACCAAACCCACACAAACAAACACCCTCTTTTGTTGGTGCTACAACAAGGCATCCTTGTTGCTGGACCCAACGTTATGATGTCATTATTGTGGTCCATCCTCTATGACACCACTGGGCTAGCGTTAGCGTTGCACTCTGCAACAAGAGTTGTACATCATGAGTGTCAGAGTCCTACCTCTCGGAGCAATCTATATTTATACTTATATACTTATATACTTTATATTTATATTGTTTTACATCACACATGCAGATGAACACCAACATAAATGTCATAGAATGAGACATTGATACCGTTACGATTATTCTTGATATCTACCACGTTGCAATGGCGTTTTTTTTCGTGTCTATTGTCACAGTGAAGGACATGGCCAGCTTCTCTCTGTGCGTACTGTGGGAGCAAAAGGCTCGATGATCAGTGTCGTGTTGCCTAATTGCTTGGGACAGGCTTGGGGGCAGACCGACCAAAACCAGACCGTCCTCCCCATGATAAGACTCGAGTGGAAGCAAGGCACAAAATGGATGCCCCATAGCGTACCACCTCCCTTCAGTGCACTGGGATAAACAAGTTATGCTTTCATAGGACAGGAATAGCACGTTGCTACTCTGTGAACTCTTACGCCTGTGTACCCCTGATGGTGTGAATTATGTAACCCCTCGATATGAATGTGTCCAATAGTTTTGGCCTAAATCTTTTGTGCGCATGTTAAACTCACAAAGGCCTAGCAGGATAAACAACCTTTCATCCATCAACATGCATCCGAGCTACGCGCTGCATCACCATCACCACAGTCATTTATCAAGGGCCCGCTGAAGAGTTGACAGTTCTATCTGAACCCAAAACAACACAGCTAGTTTACTGCTTCATTATGGTAATGAGGGCCAGATGTTAATTAAGTTGTTGCACTACGCTGTTATCATCTCCGTAAGCTAGTTTGCACAATTTTATTTTTGCCCGCCCCGCCTCTACCTTTTGATTAAAATATGAAGGCATAATGAGATCAAAGGAATAACTTTGTAAATCCCATCGCCATCAAAGGGTGTGGAAATGGGAAACAAACATTTGAAAGAGATAGGATAAAAAGATTCTCCAAATAATGTAGTGGTGGTTTGGACAAAGAAAAGCATTATTTATCCCTCCAATTTTTACCCATGGCCGGGTGATCCTTGAGATCAAATGTCTCACTGCCTTGCATCAACATAGGCTGTCCTTAACCAAGAGCAGTTCATCAAAGAAAGGAAGGGGAAAGACAGTAGGATAGTACAGCCAGCACCATTTTACTTAACATTTTATCTGTCCCTTGTCAAGTGGTACCTGACAGCTGGGGAGTAGCTGGAGGGGAACTGTTTTGCACTCCAGACGTGTGCGCTTCCTGTAGGAACACAACCCAGACAGCCTAAGAGCTAAGGGCTTGTTTTAGGAGCAGCACTATTTTGACATGATCAGGAAATATTGCTTTCAGTCTCGGGGTCTGCTTGGCAAGACGCTTGACAATGGCCTATTTTTAATAGCTATTCATTGATTTAACTCCCCCAATAACTGCCTGTACTAAGGGAAGGCTAACAATGGCGCCCAGTTGTTTTAAAAAAAGCTGACTTGACCACCGACTTGATGGCGTGTTGCATATAGGTTTTAATGCAAATCAGGTTAACTAGAAAGAATAATCATTGTGAAAAAGGCATAACATTACAGTTCAGGCTTTTAAGCTATCATATTCTTGTAAGAGTAATTCAATTGCAATTGCCAGTGGCTCGATGGATTTGAGGTAAGTGCAGTCACACAGTTACATCATCTGTGTAATGTTCATGAGAGCTGTAGATGAGTCACACTTTGTTTACAGAAGTGGTTTTGAGGAATGTTGCTCAATGTAACAAAATTGTAAGTCAGGCAAATGCCAAGAAGTTGGTCTACAGCTGACTTTCTTCTTGATACACAACACAATTGCAGTCATTGGAAGTAAGACGTTAGGCTTCACTCAGCTGAGGAGGAGAAAAACAGGGATTGTTAGTGGGTTCGCTCCGTGTCAGCTTGGATTCGCCTCCCTGCTAGTCTCGATCCTGGGAGCCAGTGAGGTGTGTGAAGTTAATTTGATCCTTCATGGATATGACAGGACAGGCAGCCAACAAGAGAGCACTGGGCCCGTTGTGATCCACAGCAGGTGTTGCATAGGCGGTAACCTAAGTATACCCGCTCCTTTGATGCCTACGATCGGAAAACTGGTTCCTTTTTTGAATGAATGCCCCATGACTTAGCAGCACATTGTTTTGACTGATGTCAACCCATTTCATAATGTGTTCAATGTATAAGAAACTAGCCTCTCATGTCAGATTATGTACTTTAATGTTCTGTTGTGACTGTAAAACGACTTCAAAATGAGTTCATCAGTAGAGAGTCACGTTGCTCTGTGACTATCGGAAGAAGGAGGACGGGACAGGGAGCAGATCAGCGTCAAGTTAGCAAGTCAACTCCCCCCTGGATAAGGAAAGAATGTCATGTCAGTTCACTGAGTAATAAAGGTAAATGAACAGAGTGAGAGAGAAAGAGCGAGAGAGAGAGAGAGAGAGAGAGAGTGTGTGTGTGTGAGTGTGAGAGAGAGAGAGCGAGAGGTGTAAAGAGGGAGAGATGGTAGGAGCGAGGGAGGGAGGGGGATATTGAGATCCAGGCAGTACCTGAGGCACGGATGTGAACCTCATTATTCAGAGCAGCCCTTTGATGTTGAGGCTCCGCGGAGCCGGGAGAGCAGGCTAGAAACGGTTCCAATTAAAACGGTAACAATAGAACCAGACCGAGTCGCCCTTAAGAAACAGGAGCTTTGAAGAGTCACTGTATGCCCCCATTTAAAGCAGGCTGCCCGTAGATTAGGACGACATGACTCGGGCTCCGCTGTTCCACTCGGAGACCCAAGGTTATTTTGCGTGAATGTGCATTTGTTTTGCATGTAGTTTTATTTTTGTGCACTTGTTGTGAGAGGTTGTGTCTATGGGCACAAGTTTGTTTGTGTGTGTGTGCGTGCTTGCATAAGCTATAACTGACTTGTGGGTCTGAGCTTCGGTGGCCTAGTTTTGAGGCTCTTTGGTGGTTTTGCAGGTCTGACAGATGTGACAGGAAGCGATGTCGGGTACTTAGGGACCAAGCAAAGACAGCAAAGCCATAGGGATCCTGAGAGGAAATTCATACCTCCAGAACTACAGAGGTAATACAGTCATAACAGCAAAATATGTTTACTTTAAACAAATGTATATGATTGGTTAAATCCACATGCCATTTCAAAGTTATTGAAAAGTGTCTTTATAACAGTGGTATGAAAGCTAGTGCACCATCAATGTTGACCTCATTCTAACGATGCAGCTGTAACTGGACTTTAAGTAACCCCAATATATATCAATAATATTTGCACGTCAATGAGACCGAGTAAAGAACCAACTCAAGCGCTGAAACGATGCCAGTTCAAATAGGGTGTCTGAGTCGAGCTAAGAAGGGTCTAATTTTAACTAGGAGACAGAGGGACGCATGAAACTGTTTCTCTGCACGGCAACTTATCCATTATTCATCAGCTGCAGAAGTCTCCCATCAGAAAAAAAAACCTGAGAAGATATTTCTTCCCTTATTTCTGGAAGCTGTTTCTTTGAGACAAACTGCATAAACACACACACACACACACACACACACACACACGCACACACACACACACACACACGTATACCCTAGCGAGCACACAGACCAAAGCCACCCCAACCCTATCTAGACATATATGCTTACTTTTTAACCCTCACGTCACTTCAAGAACTTGATTTCTGAAACAGTTGTGCTAGTTTAAGAAATTCAACAAATGCAATGCCATTTTTAAGATTTCAGACCATGTTTACAGAGGTACTTTAGGGCAAAACGGGGCTACTAGATATCAACACAAATTATGAGAGTTCTGACTAAATATGCAACTGAATTTGCTGATTTAACACTATGCCAAATTGGTTGAGGAATGGACCACATCCGTCTGACCTATTTAGGGCCTAATGACTCTCTGATAGTGGCTTTAATCTGATCACATGCACACCGACCTCAGACAGAGGGCCGCTCATGGGACTCGATGGCCTTCCCAAAATGGGTCAATTATTTGGCAGGATTTAACTGCAATGGACCTTGGCTCCGGTCAGGGAGCATTCAGGTCATCCACATACAAGGGGTCAAAGGTCACCCCCACTGTGTTGGCTCCACATCTCAGGCAAGGGGGCAGGGTCCTGTGACTGCTAATCTCACCGGCCTTTCCTTACAGGGTTAAGGCTTGTCCTCGCCGCACCACTGATAAGCCGTGTGTGATTAGGCCGTGGCTGGGTTTGAAAATAGCAACTTGATGATTGCCCAAGCAGCAGCACTAAGTAATTCCCCATTCAGTGGAAGCCCACGGCCAACCTAAGCCTTGTGACCGAGGTAGCATGCGTAGCCGTCTGAACTTGTTGACTGTACGTAATTGGTTTAGGAGAGTGTGTAGGTAGTCTAAGGTAAACACTACTACCCCGGGCTCTCAGTGAAGAGATTTGTGTCTTGCCGTGGTAATGATATTACTTTAAAGCTCACAGAAACAAGCTGACTAATTGACTTAAATAATAATAATACAAAAGTCTCTTGACAGGAACCTTTGCACTTAAGTGCACCTTGACTTTCAACAGTTATGCAGCAGCAATGGACTGAGAGGCTTTGTGGACTGAGTCACATACGAAGTGAGCAGAGAAAAGCCATGAGGTCATGGATAATTTCCCCTCTATCTGGTCTGGCTCAATCACGTGTTGGTGTGTGTGTGTGTGTGTGTGTGTGTGTGTGTGTCTAGGAATTATGTCCTTTTTTCCAGAGCCTGTTAAGATAAGTACTGTAAGTACTGGCCATGTAGGTGAGGCCGGTGTAATGGAGAGTCCAGGCAGAGAGGGCCCCCCCCCGTTACAACATGGGAGCCGTGGAACTCCCCCGCTCTTCTCATGGCCGGGTCCCCATCTGGTGTGTGTCTGTCTGTGCAAGGGGAAGTGTCACGGCATGGCAAGTCTAGTGAGCCTCAAACAGCCTCCTCCGCTTTTCGTTTACGTCGGCCTCACCCGGAGTCTCAGAGAAAACCCACTCCTGTTAATTAAAATGTTGAGTCGACAGTGATGACCTCATGGAGACATTTCAGAGTTGTTTTGACATGGGCCGGATTTTTTTATGATTTGTTTTTTGGTTCACGTTTGTAACATGTTTTTTTTGGGGGGGAGAAACAAGCTTTCGCTCAAAAGATGATCGCAGTGCCAAGCCAAGCTATTTTGCTGGAGGCTATGTGGCAAGAAAGTTCTTTTTGCTCAAAGAAGAAAGTCAACCCAAAAGACATATGATTAATTATTGACCCCCTCGTTATAGTCGGCGCAATGTTTTGATTATGACTCTGGGTGGTTGCAGGGCATCACTAAGGTTGCAGAGTAGGCATGACAAGAGTTCAATCTGTAATGTATTTACTGCCAAGAAATATGGGCTGTTGTGATGTGCAAGCTGCCTGCGGGGTATCAAAATGAATGGTAATAATTCTTATGGACGGAAGGCAGCCTAATTCATGAGGGTATGGCACTCTGTTGAAAGTCACAGAATACATGCATTACCTGCTGGAAATTGCTGTGTCTATAATTTGCTTCTCTCACAACCCAATAGTCTGAGGCCTTGTTAATTCAGTGTTTTGCTTTTTTGTACGGCGTCAACGTTTGAAACATTTGAGGTATGCATGACATGCTCTCGAGTAACACTCTCAGACGTATGTATAGACATACGTATGATCGTAAAATATGTTTGGATTCTCAAAACACACCCAACATTTCCTGCAAAAAACATGAAACGAACACACACAAACACATACAGACACAGTTGACATTCGAATCAGTGAGTTTGTTCAAGGTAAACAGGTTTGTCTGTGTGTGTGTGTGTGTGTGTGTGTGTGTGTGTGTGTGTGTGTGAGCGTGTGTGTGTGTGTGTGTGAGCGTGTGTGTGTGTGTGTGTCATGCTACTGTGTCTGCCTGAACACGTGTTCTTCATCCCCCAGGGCTGGGTTCTCAGAACTTGTGGGCCATCAGGCTGGCTGAATGAGACTCGCCCAACAGAAACCTCCCTTTGTCTTGTTGACACACACAGACAAATACCATACAGTGCAGTCATCGCAATGCGGTGGCTGTGTTGTGTAATATCGGAACTTGGTATGGTGCAACAGCTCTGACACAGTTTAAAGAAGGCGGTAAGTCTAAAAGGCTTATGTTAACTCGTTAAAAGCAGCACAACACGGTGATATTGGTGTGTGAGCAACATCTCACAAGCTCTTTGGAACCCAAATGACGGAAATAACCCCTGGCAACTTGAAGCCCTTATCTATAACACCAGCTCTCAACTGATGCCACTTGTGAGGCTATAAGCAGACATGTTTCCTGATAGTTGCAACAGCACCAACAGTCTTTCGACAGTCGCGCACAGACCTTTTCTCTCTTTTTTTGTGTGTTTTGGTTTTTTGGGGCTCAATGGCAGTTGAACCGATGTGTGGGTTAAGCCTTGGCAGGCCAGCACAGGAAGGAGGGCACTGTGAAAACTGGCATGTTGACGCTTTCACGCCACTGTCACGTTGCTCACAAGGTGCCCCGCGGGGGAGGAGGGGAGGGAGGGAGGGTGGTGTCACAACGCATTCTTCTCACTTAGTAGAGCATGGCCCTGTCACGCTCCGGGTTACCATAGTCAGACGGCATTCCCTCGCTGCCATCTGTCTCCGTGCCGACCAGTCAACTGCACTAGTTAGAAGTCATCTTGGGTTGAAACGGCATGCTGGAGCTGTATTTGCAGGTTTTCGTGCAATTCAGAACCAGTTCCTCAGCATTTCTGCAATGTTGTTGTTTGTTTTTTTTTGTCTAATATGGTTTTGGAATTGCCTATATCTTATGTAGTTTGAATACTTTAAACATTTGTTCGTAGTAATGAATACTAGAATCTCTCTCTCTCTCTCCCTCTCTCTCTCTCTCTCTCTCTCTCTCTTTCTCTTGCGTAATGGCCTGCATGGGATATTGGCGCACCAAGAGCGTGTCATGTGCAAAATTTCTGTCCAATAGCACATTGGCTCCACCACCACTTCTCCTTTTGTCATTGGCCAGTGTCGGAGCGTCCTTTGCTGAACATTTGTCATGCTGTGGTTTTCTAACCAACGAGTTTCTACACACACACACACACACACACACACACACACACACCCACACACACACCCTGCCTACAGTTCCTGAAGTTGTAGAGACAGAAGCACATGGTTTCTGTTATTGACAGGTCTAGCTTAAGTTGAAGAGAAAAACACAATGGTCCGAGTGGCCAGAGAGAAAAAACTCCGCTCACAAAGTTCCAAGCAAACCGTTTGAGGATCCTAACGTCTAACACACTCATCGTGTGTGAAGTGTCAGCCACTATTATTTTACAGAAGACCTGTTTATTTTAAGGCATGTCTGTGTGTGTTTTAATTTGTGCTCATGCAGATGAGACAGTGTGGCCCTGTGCTTGCGGTTGTGAAGGATGATGATGCATTGTGCGTTTAGAATGACTGGCTCTGAGTTAGATTTGGGTAAAATGTATTTTGCAATCAGATATCCTGATTATTGTCAAGCTAGTATGTTATTTATGTCAGTGAAACATTATGTTAACCTTCCATTAAGTTACAAATGGTTTCGATTTGCAGTTGCATGAACACATATATATGCGTATTTGTATGTGTTTTGTATCTATCAATATTAAGATTATGTTTAGAAAGAGTGAACATATATTGCAAGTGTTGCTTAATAATCTAGGTGTGTCTCGTCTGTCCAAATCCTCTGTCGTATTACTTGGCTCTAACCGAAGGTTAATGCGGTACGGAGGATGAAGTGCTAGCGCGAGCCCTGGCTAACTGAAGTGAAGGTTTGCTCTGCATAGTGGAAGGTCAAGAAGCAGGTGGCGGCGGAATATGTGATGTGATGAGTGCATAAATCACAGGCTTTGAGGAAATGCATTATGCACACGGCTCAGATAAGATGGACGTTCTCTGTCTAGCTCCATTTGGAGTTTAGGCACTCAAGGCAATTTGATCTGAGTGTTTCTTTCTGAAGGCCTCCATTAGTTATTGGCTGAATTGCCCACGGCAGATAAAACACATTGATTTTTTCTTTTTCTTTTCAGATATTACACTTTCCATCCCATTCTGTCTTTGCATTGCTCACAGATTCCTGTAACATTCCGTAGACCCGCAGACACCCTCACCGTGAAAGAGTGGAAGCCTGTTTCATTCGAGAAGGTGAACCACAGATGGCTGTTTTAGCCATCCATCGCTTTTTTCCAGAGCATGTTGTTGTTGTAATATAACACTGCATGGTTGAAATCCCAAGTAAGAGTCTGCTTAGTGTTCCTCTGTGGCTATGGAACAGAAGTAAAAAAAAAAAAAAAGGGAATTCAATAATGTGATGTGTCACCTTGGCGATGGCGGTTGACAGCTGTTCCACACACAGACTGGGCTTAATTGGCGGGGAAATTAGCCTGACCTTGACTGTGGTGGCGCAGCTGATGAGTGCTGCTGCCTGCCACTTGAAATGACATTGTTATAATTTTTGACGGCAGCGAGCAAACTCTTTTGAGCATTAATTATGTGGTGGAATGTGCCCAGTGCAGCGCGCACACACAATGAATACTTATGTAAGCTGTCTTTTCAGTTTCCATGGCAACCACCGGCATTTTGTCACATGCCTCCTCTGCCCACTTCTCCTGAAGTGGGCTGTTTCCATGGAAACCAGGGAACCGGAGAGGTTGCCTTTGATGATGGCTCTCATAAAATGACACCCGCTGATAACGGCGTCTCCTCGCCCGGCTGAAAGAACAATCAGTCCTGAGACTGAGTCACGTAACCACTGCACACAAACACACACGCACACACATGCACACACACACACACACACATACACACACATAGACAAACACGCATGCTGGACACCCTGGCACAGCTTGTGGCTCTGCTGAGAGCTCTGAGATGTTTTGCTAGTGCTTTTGAAAACCCAAGCGATCTATTACAGTGAGTGAACTCTGGCATCATGTTTATTAAAAGTCCCCTGGTCAGCTTTGAGAGCCGGCTGTGTGTCCATCTCAGGGAATGTTTGGCTCGGTGACTCACTGGGTGTGTGTGTGTGTGTGTGTGTGAGTGTGTAAACGTGCACACACTCCAATCAGTCCATTGTTTCATCGTCGCACCTGCTGCAATGTTTACGCCTAAACTTGGCCGTTAAATATCATCAGCACTTGGCACTCGTACAATGCAAACAGTAAGGTGACTGACACACGCTTTCGCACACACGCACACACACACACACACACACACACACACAAACACACGTGCACACCACATGAGCAGGATGGGCACACTAATAGTGGTGATTGCTGTACCGGTTATGAATGGACAGTCCTTTCAGGCAGGAATGCCAGTCATGTCTGAGAGGAAGAATGGAGGACAGGAAGTAGCCGCAATCAGACCGTTGTGTCTCGCTAGCCCATGCTAACCTTGAGCAAGCTAAGTTGGGTCGGGGATGGTCAACGTGATAGCAGTGTGCACACACGCGATATTGTCACCCAAATATTGCCGGCGGTGGTGGCGGTGACGTGTGTAAGATGAAAAGTATAGTGGACATTTTGAAGTCTCTGACAGGATAGCTATGGACAGCTTGGAGAGCGACTCAGAACAGGACCGTGGCTGCGCGAGAGCTTATGTAAAGCTTTTTTTCTGCTGATCAGTGCACTAAACGGGGCCTCTCCCTTCTTCTTCTTCTCCCTCAGATGGCGGAGGGGAGGCGATGTCAGGTCCATCTCCTGGATGACAGGAAGCTGGAGCTCCTTGTACAGGTAACACACACACACAAACACACTCTCGTTTATCCCCCGCTTTGTCTCTCACCTACTACTCTTTTTTCTCCCTCTCACCCTCTCTCTCTCTCTCTCTCTCTCTCTCTCCCCCTCTCTCTCTGAGACTGTGAGAGTGGGGAGATGCCTCCTCTTCTCAGGGGACTAATTACTGCTGACTGAAGGGAAATTGGTGGCACTGCTCTGTCTTTCCCCTCACCTGATCTTTCTTCAGACGCGCACACACACACGCGCACACACACACACGCACGCACACACACACGCACATACACACACACAGACACACACACTCTGACCCCCTTATCCTTCCTCCGCCATGCGACCAGAACAGGCCTAACGACGTTTTAAAGAGCACCCCCCCCCCTCCCTCTCTCTCATTTGTCAGCCCCTCGCCCCTCCTCTCCCCCTGGACTGTCCCTGTAATGAGCCCCTAGATGGAGACAAACATCCCTCCATCCCTCCTCCCCCCATCCTCCTCCTCCCTCGGCCTCGCCAGGCTCCCTCAGTTCCATACCC
>JAVQIZ010239949.1:0-12836 GCA_036023535.2 Galaxias brevipinnis | reverse complement strand
GTGTGTGTGTGTGTGTGTGTGTGTGTGTGTGTGTGTGTGTGTGTGTGTGTGTGTGTGTGTGTGTGTGTGTGTGTGTGTTTAGCTGGTAGTGGTATGAAGCAGTGGGAAGAAAACAACACCATTAACCATTGCTCTTGGAACATTGCTCAGAGATCATGAACCATATTGACGAGTTGAATTGGGATGCATCTACACTCAGCCCCGCTCTCTCTAGTTGTGAGACTGAAGAAGATTGTTGGAGCAGAGTGGGCCTATTGATCTTTTTCCATCGAGTGTTTGTTTGTTTTCATTCTTGTCATCAAAAATTTAACAATAGAGGCAACCAGCAAAGCCTGGAGATTTTATTGAGTTCTTTATATATTTTTATTTTAAATAAGCAACTATCTTGGAAACTGAACATATATATCTGGCAGTGGATCATACACATATGTTAGACCTCCATGCATTAATGCAATCTAGGGAAATGTTGACCAAATATCTCTACAGCGTGTTGTTTGTTGACGGCTATATGGAACACATTGGAGTATAAATTGGTCTTGGTATAAGTGTGTGTGTGTGTGTTTGTGTGTGTGTGTTATTCAGATTAAAAACATGTTAAGATTGTTCATCTTTTTTTGTGTGATTTAGTTGTGAGTGCTTTGACTGAAATTCAACATTTCTGTGTTTCAATATTCTATCAATGAAACTTGACTAAATACTGCCTTTACATGCATAGAGTGGCTTGGGAAGTAATTATAAGCTGAGCTTCAGCAATTAATGGTGGATGGCCACTAAAAGGTGCCACACATGAAACCAGAAAACCACTTGTCGATCACCATAATAGTAAACATTTCATTATGTATTTTTCCAAAGGACAAACAGAGCTGCAGGCATGTTGAGCTACCCTACATACCATAGCCAGTGAAACAGGCCTGCAGTTTGGCAGACGTTCAATTCGTGTATGTGTTTTCATCGCTGTGTCTTAAAAATGAATAAAGACAGGCTGACATTTAGTGTGTTTTTTTGTTGTTTTTTCCGTTCTCCGTTTTCCTCATCCAGACTGACCTGCAACCGCTGTACACACAAACTTGTCATCGTGGCTAATATTGTCCTTTGTGTCCAGACTGTACCACCCTGTGGCCCTTGTCATTGTGACCAGGCGCATGGACTTTGACTGTGTGCTACCTCCTCTAGGCTACCCAGGTCAATGTGTGTGACTCCCCTCCCCCCTGGCAGTGAGCTACAGTGGGGGGAATCATTTCAGGATCTCCCTGGGCTCTACACACAGGCCCAATTTCTTCATTTTCGTGATGTTTTTGTTTACATATTTAACTTTAATTATACTTTTTTATTAGTAATTCAGAAGGAATGAGATTAAAAACGATATTTTTGAGTATTGTACTGAAAATCTGACAATAAACGTGTTCAGTTCTCACTAGTAAAAAAAAAAAAAAAAAAGCATGGTTTTGAGTGGTGTCTGCTGCCCTCTCGCGGCTGAAGAAAATACTGTTATGGCATTCGATTTAATAATATATTCGTGCATTACTATTAGTAGTCAGAATACGTCTTCCTAGTTCCTACATATAGATATATTATCGTTGACAGATAGCTTTAGGGGTCCTGACATAAATTTTTAAACATTAAGTAGGACTAGAAATGTAGGCATCTGCCATATAGTTTCTAGTAAACAATGGTCTATGTGCATGGTCAACTATGTAATTATGGTTAGGGATATATGATAGCGGCAAGGTGTGGATTGGGCCTAAGTATTTTTGGAGCGCAACTATCACTGGACGGTAGGTTGGATGAACGTTGTGCTTGTGACAGTACACATCATGACTGACCACAGGCACCGTTTATTGCTGTCACTTTAGACCTTTTTAATAACGAAAATAACAAATAAATAATATTGTCTAATCTAAAAATAAAGACAAAAAATGCATTACGAATTACCACAAACTGAAGACAAGATGTGCTAACGTTGGAGTTTAAATTGAGCACCGTGATGTCTGAGGAACTGAAAATGATTTCAAGTCAATGTTTGTTCCGGGCATCTTTGAAGGATGTACACACACGAAAGATGGCTATGAAGCTCATCTTTAATGCTAAGGAAGCTTGATGTATTTGTATTTATTATTCATCCTTATTTGCTCACAATAGTGCAATTTGAAAATTAATTCAACTATACACAGTGAGTATTTATTTGAAAAAGAAAAAAGTGTGATAATGAACATTTGTTCGGTTACAGAATTTAAGATAGCTAGTTAACTTTAGCATTTAGCTTTCTAAATATTTCTAACAACGTAGACATAAACGGACTGACTATCTTTTACCTGTTGTGAATTGTTTATTTACCACAACATTTTATTGTGTACAGATTGTTTTCCTTATCTCTAGTATAATACTGCGTTAATGCATTGCATCAGTGTAGTTATGGCAAGTGTAAAATGCATGCGTGCTATATTAGCAGTGTATGTCCTCTTTACAACGATCAGTTACAATCTTCGACGTCAGACAGCAAAGATTTTTCTTTTTTTTAAATAAAACGAGTACTGTTGATTTAAATTGTGTTTATGTGTGCCATGTCATAGAATGAAGGTAGAGCCGTGAGGAACCACAACATCTGCCACCATGGGCCAAACTTTGGAAAAATGCCAACTTTTCAACACAAAGTGAAAACAGTCAGCTGCAAGCTAAAGGATTTAACAATGCACCAGTGCGCTTTCTGTCAAAAAACCTTCCCAAGTGCTTCAAAGCTCGAGAGACACCATCTTATACACACGGGCCAGAAGCCTTTTACATGTTTATTCTGTGGCAAAGCTTTTCGACAGTCTGTCCATCTAAAGAAGCATACAGAGACTCATACTGGAAAGAACACTCATTCGAACTATACCAGCGACAGCTCACAACATGACAGTTACACACAATACCTCTTACAATCAGGACATGCAAACTTTGGTGAATCAACCCAGGAAACGTATGAACAGGATTTCAGCAACAACATCACGCTGTCATCTCCTGTCTTTGCTCCTGCTGATGCCCAAACAGAAGACAAGAGGGGGACGTCAACACGAGAGCATGGCCATTCGTCCTCAGAGATCAAATACCAACGCGAACATGGGCCCCAGGTTAGCCACAACAATGGTATCTCTACTGATGGACGGTTCCTCTCCAATCCTTTGTTTGACAGTACAGACGGTTCCGCCATTTTGAATGACTCAGGTTGTTATGCACAGAGTGAGCACACGTGCACAACCTGCATGAAGTCTTTTAGCTCTTCTCTTCAGCTTCAGATTCATTTGCCAGTGCATGACCCACTAACACCTTTTGAGTGTGGCACATGTGGGAGATCTTTTAAGTCACAGACCCAGATATTATTGCACTTAGAGTCACATGACAATTTTGTTTTACCTGAGAATTTCCCAATTTCTAAAACCGGGCAGAAGTCTCACAGAGAATTTATAAGGCCTACTGTAAACCACCAGTGTCCGTCGTGTTCAAAAACATTCTGTTCGCCTTCTAAATTAAAACGTCATTTTCTCACCCATACCGGCCAGAAACCGTTCTCATGTGTGATCTGCGAGAAAACATTTAGGCAAGCAACGCACCTGAAAACTCACCTTTACGCACATAGAAACCTACGTTCTCAAAATGGTTTGAAAGCAAACCATGTTAGAAATGATGGTAACCAGCATCCGTCTAACCTGGACGATCCTGTCAATGCAGCCGTGGAGATGGAGGTACAGTGTGAAATAAGTGTCAGTGCCCCGCAGAGCCAAAACAAGAACGAAATTAAATCTCAAGAAAATGTCAAAGTAGAGGGAGAGGTTAAAGATGACCACAACCAGTCTAATAGTTGCTCAGAGACGCTTGACACCAAGGTTGAAAATAGACAGCATGATATGACCCACAGAGATTATAAACCCTTCCAGTGTCCTGTGTGTAACAAAGGCTTCCGCCTTTCGGTCCATTTAAAAAGGCACCAAGTAACTCACAGGAACCAAAATAAGAGTCCGATGTTAGACCCAAGGCATGGCGTGTCAGAGTCTGAGTTCCATTCTCACTTTAATCCTGACGCAAGGACGACTTCACCTGATCCGAGTGATGTCAAAGCCCTCGGCCTCGACATCAGAGTAAAGCCAGAGATATGGAATCAACTTACAGGTGATGAGAAAGTTTTGCCTCTTCAGGAGGAAAATTCACCTGCTCTGTTTGACAATCCGCTATTGGCTGTTCAATCTACAAGTCACGGTGTCGAACGCAAGTCCCATCAGTGTCTCACATGTCTTAAATGTTTTCCGTCGCCGTCCAAACTCAATAGACACATGCTATCACATACTGGACAGAGGCCCTTCAGCTGTCAGATGTGCGACAAGAGCTTCCGCCAGCAGACACACTTGAGGGTCCATTCTCGAACCCACTTGTGGTCTAAATATCACAAGCAAAGACAGACTCATATTAACCGACCACCATCTCGCAGCATGCACGTAAACAAGTCTAATACGGTGCCTCCAGCTAATTGGCCTCTCGGAGGTAAACTCCCTAGGAACTCTCAATCTAAAATGAACTCTGACCTCGCATCTACGAAACAGGTTAGCCAGGCTCGAACTCTCCATGTACTCCATGTCTCTAAGTCACCTCCAGCACATAGGTCTGGGCAGAGTACAAGGGTAGTCCCTAAAGCAGCAGCAGCTTTGGATACACGCAAGGATTTTAATCTTGTTAAGCGTGTACCCCCCAAAAAGCACCAGTGTTGTTTGTGCTTGAAGGATTTCCCCTCTGCTTCTAAACTGCAAAGACATAACCTTGTGCACACCGACCTGAGACCCCACCTGTGCCTCACATGTGGGAAAACGTTTAGACAGGCGCCACACTTGAAAGCCCACGAAAGGACTCATTCCAAGTGGAGACCCATTCGACAAATAGCTCGACAGAGATCGCCAAGTGTCACAACGGAGAGAACTCAACAGCCTCAATACCCTAAAATCAGCATCTGTTTCCCATCTAAGACGGCCAATGTGAAAACAGACACTTCACGTTTCAGCACGGATCATGAAGCTGACAGACTTTCGGGGACTCACTACAGGAAGAGAAAGAGCACTCCAATCAAACTGAACCAGCTTCCCCACTTGAAGATGAGAGACAAGGTGACTTACGGGAATAAAACAGCTCACTCTTGTGTGTTATGCCAGAAGAGTTTTACCACTCCTTATAAGCTGTCCAGACACTTTCTTATTCACTCCGGTGTTAAACCATACAAATGCAGTTTCTGCCCTAAAAGGTTCACTCAGGCGAACCACTTAAAAAAACACAAACTTGTGCATAATATGTTAAATGATGTCCAGGGAGTGAAGTTCCAGGAAAAAGAAATGCAAGTGAAATCCCTTAGTGAGTGCCTGACCCCAGAAATAAAGTATTCTGCTCAGCTCACTGATCCGACTGGAGTAGGCCAAAGAAAGCAGGCCCAGCCATGTGAAATCAGTTCTGTCTACAACCCGGTTACAGGTGAAGCTTTTAGCCATGAATCGGAAAAGAGTCCGAGTCAATGTGTGGCTGTGGCAGACATACCAGCTAAGGTTATGGAACATGATGATAAGCAGAAGGACAACTGTGAGAGTACAAAGCCTTATAGATTGTCCTCTTTCCCTTCTGCCCTTGCCGCTGAAATACAGAGACAGTCTATGCTACAAGACATTGTGGGTCCTACTTCATTGCAAGATGAGAGAAATGTGCACACAAATGATAGGCAGATGGTATTTGAAATCAGTGGAGCCCCAAATGGTGCAGATAGTTATATTAAACAAGTGGATGTGGTTGAAAATTCCCTAATGTCAGAATTACCTTACTGGTGTGAACCCCTAGACATAAATAAATGTCACAAATGCAACAGGACTTTTAATTCAAACATGGATCTGGAACTTCATACGTGTGTCACAGGAAGTCAAACGAAAGTAACTCAATCAAGTCAGTATCAGTGTGCTGTTTGCTTTAAAGAGTTTGTGTCTCCCTCTAAACTCAAGCGACATTATGTTACCCACACAGGCCAGAGGCCTTTTAGGTGTGAAGTCTGTGACAAGACTTTCACACAGTCGACACACCTAAAAACACATTCACGTTGTCATCGAAAATGATTATTGTTATTCTGCTTTGTTTTTAAAATCAGGTGCTCACGTTGACTTCAAATCAAATGTATTTGTAAAGCACATTTCATACACATAGACAGTTCAATGTGCTTTACACAAGACAAGAAGAAACATGCAAGGGAGAAACAAAAGACCAAGAAAGACATTTGTAATGAGAGATAAAATTGCTAAGGAGGAATAAGTCACCCAAATGCAATAGAGAACATACACATTTTTTATCTGGATTTAAAGGTAGTCAGGCTAGAGGTGGGTCTGAGATCTTCTGGAAGTTGGTTCCAGCTATTTGTTGCATAGTAGCTAAATGCTGCTTCACCTTTTTTGGGTTTTAACTTAGGGAATGGTTAGGAGACCTTTTCCAGGTGACCCGAGGAGTCTAGAGGATTCATACTGTATGAGCATGTCAGTAAATTATAATTTTGCCCCAATATTATTTGGTAACTTGTAGGTGAGTAACAGTTTGTTTTAAATAAATAATCCGACACACAGGAAGCCAATGTAGGGATTTGAGAATTGGTGCAATATGCTCATATTTTTGATTTGATTTCATTTGATTTGAAATTGTGGACTCTATCCATTCTTTATCACTTCATGGCATGCTAGCGACCTGAAATCCCGGACAAAGCTGCTCATTTGTTTTATATCTATTGTTTTGTTGTTAGAATCTGTCAGAAACTAAGTGCAACCTGCTTTCCCGGTTGTGTTGATGTTTTTCTAATTCATCCTACTTCCTGTAAACATCCTAGTTGTGTATTGTTTTCAAACTTCTATAAGCATGATGTTCTCCTTAGTAAAATAAGATGTAAATAGTTATCCACAATTTGTAAAGTTGTTTTATAATGTTGCATATCATAGTATGTATATATCATGTTGTGCAGTTATTTAATAAAAAACAATTTTGTTGAATGGTTTGTCTAAATTTGTATTATTTTACCTCAATGTATACATAAATAAATAATGTACGCAGAATTTTGCAAATATTCTACGGAAGGCTCCCTGGTGTATCTCGCGCGTGCGATTTACTAAAGCGCGCGTGCGAGTTATATATATATATAAAGACGTTCATGTGACCTCCGGGGCTCTGTAATATTTCAATAATACAATATCACCTTCATTCATTACTCAGTTTTTAGCATTATCCCGATATTGGTAGGAACTGCGAAAACGTATTACTAGTATCGGGGGACCCATTTAGGAACGTACGCAAACACAGGAAGTGAGCAGGAACGTTTCGCAGTACATGCGTAACGTTAGCATTATCTCAACGTTAGCGGGAATCATCTTACGCATCATACTTATGCAGTAAATAGGATTCAGGTAGGGTTATGGTTATTCACTATTAACGACGCCTTTAATAGCTACTATTCAGCAAATAGTTATATATAAATTAGGCTTATATTTTTACTCAGTGACGAACAAAGCCAATTGAGTGGTTGCCTTTCTATTGCTTGCTAGCTAGCCAAGCAAACGTAGACAGCCATTTCTGCCACTGCGTGCTGTTAAAACAATTAAATTAAAACAATTTGCTTCATGTTCAAAAATATACCTTGTAGAGTGAGCTTGTATATGTTTGTATACAAAATATATAATAATATATAAAGATGTACTATTTAATACGAAAGGATACATTTGTTAAACAGGTGACTTTAGACAAGATAAGTAGTGTGGCTATTCTGTATTATTCATGATACTTTATACTGTCATAGTTAATTATATATTTTATACTTTCAACGGGCAATAATCTAATCAATTTGTTGATCTCATGTTGTTATTTCCTTCAAGGTAGTGATACATAGCTGTTGAAAACAGTCATGGAGAAGCAAACCCCCGCCAAAAAGGCAGCTGCACCCTCTGTATCTCAAATAAATGCAGAATATGTCACTCAGGTAAATTGAGCGATGATGGTTATACAAAGTAATTCCGCAATAAGTAGTGTGTTACTACAGCGTGCTTTTCCCCACAATGTTATTAGTATGTGGTTATACATAGACACTTCCTGTTTGTTTGCATGATTTGTGGTATTTCTTCTGTAAACATGTTTACGTTTGATTGGGCACATATTCATCTATATGTGTCTGCTCGTTGTGATTTAGTAAGTAAAGTTTCACATAATTTCTCAGTGTGAAGTACCCCTCTTGAGCAGATTCTATCTCGAGGTTGCACTATGTGTTGGTGTCTCACTTACTGGATCAATAGTTTTACTGAGTACTGTACACACATTAACCCATATTTAATAGTTTAACACAAGACAATAAAAATAAATAGAACATTTAAAATATAATATCTAGTAGATTTATACTACTTTAAATCCAGCCCAAATGAACAATTTGAGCTTCATTATTCTGTTTCAGTTGATGATCCTAACTCTGACAGTAATGCTGTAGCAGCAGAGTAATGCATCGCTGCTGATGTTAAAAGTCAGAGACACTAACACCATTATGTGTTTATGTTTGTCTTTTTATAGTTGGCCAACAAATACTGGGCACCCCATGCCAAGAATAAACTACCATTTGACCCTAAGGTGAGTTTAAAATAATGTACTATACTTTCATGAGTAGTATTATAATGAGTTACCTGTCGAATAGAACATTCACAATTATGATTGTCTCCTCTTTAGGTCATGGAAGACGTTTATGAGAAAGAGATAATCCAGTCCAAGTAAGTATAACAATTATAAGCCTGAAACGGCTGCATTTAGCAGTTTCAGATCTATACTCGATATTTACTACTACTATTTGCTTTATATTCGGTATTTTTCAGGTTTGCCATAAGGAAAATCATGCTATTGGAGTTTAGGTGGGTACACTGCTCCAGAACCATTATTTCCTCCTGAGTAAATAGTTCATGAGACAAATGTCTGCAATATGTAAGGTTTCTTGTTTGTTCTCTTGTAGCCAGTACCTTGAGAACTACCTGTGGGTGAACTACACTCCTAAGGTTTCCAGCAATGCCTACCTTATGTCCATTTGCTGCATTGTCAATGAGAAATTCAGAGAGAACGTTCCTGCCTGGGAGGTAGGCATGTTGTATGATGATGATGATGGTGTTTCACTTCAGTGTGATGGGGGCTTTTGTTAACCACTTAAAGAATACTCACTTTGCTTTTTTGTACAATTTATAACTAAACCTAAATATTGTTATGGTTTAAGACCAAGTCTTTTTAGCAAGCCCTTTCCAGTGTTATACTGCACCCTCTGTCTCACATTATTCTAAAAACCGTTTGTTTAACATACATTTTTTTAATTGTCTCAGGTGTTCAAGAAGGAGCCCAGCCACTTCCCCTTCTTCTTCAAGTGTGTGATGGAGGCGGTGCTGTCTGAGCAGCAGAATGGCCTGACTCTGAAGGAACAGACTATTCTGCTGGTGTTCCTGGACCACTGCTTCAACAGCCTGGTGTGTACTCCTCGTCTTTGCAAACCTTACAAACACCTAAACTTGTGTGTATGTGTATGCAGGACTGGGTAGCATTTGCATGTCAAATGTTAATCACTCAACTCTAATAGTGCTGTGAGAAGTTATAGTTGTCCTGTGTCCTTTGTAAAGAATAGAGGAGACTCTCTATCTCTCTTTTTTTTTGCTTGGTATTGTTTTTTTCAAAGGTCAGGGGCAACCTTTAGTTGTATTTTTAGCTATTACGTCAGTGATCTTAAACCTGTGCAAATTTGTTGTGTCCTCAAAAGTCTTACGTTCCTGGAAAGGAACAATTACTAACAGTTGCCTATTGTTTTTCAAAAGACGTAAAACTCTATTTTTGATAATACTTCTTGTGTATAAATACGCATAATGGTATTTCAATCAATTTATTATCTCTATCCCTAAATCATGTTTGTTATTAATCTGGTCCTCAGGTAACACATATTCCTTGCAAATAGGGCTTATTACTGTTGTTTTTCAACTTGAATTGTGATTATATGCTATTTGTAAGGATGTGAGTGGATAACTATTTAACTAAGTGGCTGTTTATTAGTAATGCACTGCATTAGATAGGAGGGCAGAGCTAGGATTTTACCACAAGGGAAGATGTCATATAGTGGTGTGAATGTGCCACTAGAGGGCAGTAGCACAATTCCAAACATCACTTGTGTGCGATAATGCCTGGACAGCAAGCCTATCCC
Organism: Galaxias brevipinnis; assembly: GCA_036023535.2. Lineage (NCBI taxonomy): Eukaryota > Metazoa > Chordata > Actinopteri > Galaxiiformes > Galaxiidae > Galaxias > Galaxias brevipinnis. Next base: position 2,602 of record JAVQIZ010239949.1, on the reverse strand, counting down.
AATGCCGTACACCTGCATTGAACCGTGGGGAGTCACTGCGGATATCTCACTCTGATATCTGCTTAGATGGGCTGCTATGCGGTAGATCTCCCAAGGCTTCAGTCGCAGGCCCAATATTAGTGGAGACTTGGACGCGTAGTAAAGAACTGTCAGACGTAATATGTATCTCTATCCCCTCGTCTTCCAGGAGGTGGACTTAATCAGGGAGCAGGTGCAGCAGCTTATATCGCTGCCTATGTGGATGTGTCTGCTGCCAGTAAGAACACTTTTCCTCACCTCACTTCCTATCTCTTACCTTACCTATCTTAATACCTCCACCTCTTTATATCAGGGAAATAAAATGTGTTCCCTGCCGTGATGTTGCAATGCCTCTCTGCTGATCGATCTCTCTCACACTGTGGTGTCTGCAGTCCAGGCTCCAGCATGAGCTGAGGAAGGTTCCCAAGCTCCAGAAGTTCTGGAACCTGATCAAGAAAAACTTTGACAAAATGGATGCCAAGGCTGCAGAGCAGTAAGGCTGCTCCTCACTTGCTTATGCCCTTACCTTGTTAGGGAAAAAGTTCCGTCTGCAAGTAACAAGAGTCCCAACAATAGGGTGTTTCTGTCTCCTGCAGGGCCAAGAAAGAACGGACGTTCCTCTCCTCGCTCATTAAGAAGTTCCTAGGAGTGCTAACGTCAATCCCCGGAACAGGTAAACAGCTAGCTTTGTATAAAAACATTGCTTTTTTTATTTGATAAGGAAGCGGAGTTTTCTTCTCGAAATGAAGGCATCAGAGGTCATAACTTCTTTCCGGCCCGAGATTATTTATTCTGTCTGATCATGATGAATCCATAGTCATTGGTTTTGCCAGCGTCATACCTCTAGCTCGTCCTCATTGGTAGTGCCATAACACAGTGTACCAGCCAGGCTTACCCCCGTGGCCTCCTTTCAGTCCCCAGCCTTTGTGGAGTCACCTCCCAGTCTCTGTGGGGGCCTCACCCTTCAGTTCAGACCTCATTAGCCCCCAGAGAGATGTACATCCACGCAGCCTCAGTGGCTCTCCTCCTCTCCTCTCCTCTCCTCCGCTCTCCATGTCATTGAAGGTTGCCTGCCCTTCTCTGACCTGTGCCGTTCCTCAACCCTCTTCAACCCCCCACCCCACGACTCTGGACGGTTTCCTGTAATGCAGGCCGACACAGAGCTCTCCCCCCCACCTGCACGCTCAAAATAGAACTCCACTGTGTGTGTGTGTGTGTGTGTGTGTGTGTGTGTGTGTGTGTGTGTTTCTGTGTGTGTGTGTGTGTGTGTGTGTGTGTGTTAGTTATGCGTTTGTTTTGCGAGGTGGAGCAGGGATGTGCCGGTCCCGCTGAGCCCCAGAATCTAATCCATCCTGTCAGGCGCCAGTTCTCCCCCTCACACACACACACAGACAGACACACCACACTCTGTTAACGAAGAGTGAAGACGCAGCGTGTGTCTGTAGCCGGCTGCGCTACTTGCTTCCTGGTGAGACTCGCAAGCTCAGCAGGAGCCCAGGGTGTTTTCCAAACTCGTTTGGCTGCTCTCATATCGCTGAGAGGACTAAGAGTAATAATAAAAAATACCTTTTTTTATCCTCACTCCTGTCACTCTTATCTGTGTGTGTGTGTGTGTGTGTGTGTGTGTGTGCGTGTGTGTGTAACTGTATATTTGTGTGTCCTGTATGTTCAATGCTGACCTGCACCCTGCTCTCCCCCGTCTAGGCCCCGTTTCCATGGAGAAAGTCCACTACTGCGAGAGGTTCATTGAGCTCATTATTGACCTGGAGGTAAGAAGCACCCGCCTCTTCTCACTGGCTGACTGTGATTGGCCAGTGGTCAGCCGCAGCGCACAAAAACCCAATTATGTCGGGTTGATATCCTGACCTTCACCACTGATTGGCTACTTATTAAGATACAGGAACTTCAAAGGCCTGACCTTTTGGTAACAGCGTGAGTCTGGGAAAGGTTGTGGAGTGTTGAAAAGTGGTAAAACAAGCAGCTATTCTTGTTGGAGTAGTGTGAGTCGACGACCATAGCACGGACATCCCTGTCTCTCTCCCAGTGCTATCCCATTGCATGGCTGTTTGATCCCAGAACAATAGAATACCAGGTTATTTCCCACTCCACCAACAGCAGTGTAGTGAGCTCAGCATGGAAGCGTCATCACAGTCTCCCATGGCCTTTGAGACACGAAGACACAGTGTCATATAATCCGGACGCTTCCGTGCGCCGTCTTTCCGGAGCTCCACTGCAGAGCTGAGCTCCACCTCCATCGGGTCCAGGCGATCCGCCTCTGCCTCTGAGGGGTCTTGACAGCAGCAGTGGCTGCCGGCCAAGTAGATTTCCGTCAGTTCCCTCCCCAGACCTCTCTCCGGTCGGAGACGATCCCCTTTCAAAGCCCCGACTGAAATCAACACAGCCAATCCTCTGTGAATGTATGTCAGACAAAGATCTCCCTCCGTGTTATATGTGGCCCAGCAATATCGGATCAAAGATGTCCTGTTTAGATAAGTGTGTGTGTGTGTGTGTGTGTGTGTGTGTGTGTGTGTGTGTGTGTGTGTGTGTGTGTGTGTGTGTGTGTGTGTGTGTGTGTGTGTGTGTG
>JAVQIZ010239939.1:0-23927 GCA_036023535.2 Galaxias brevipinnis | reverse complement strand
CACAACCCCCTTCCTGTCAAAGCTGATTGTTTCCACGCCAACAGAGCGCTGGGGGCTAGTGCACTGTCACACTACATCAGGCAAAGGGAAGAAAGGGAGAAAAGGAGAGCAGGGAGGGATAGAGTCTGCTCTATGGACGTACAGACAGTACTGGGTTAGGATTTAGTCCTAGCAGTTTGCCCGGTCACTATAGCACAGAGCACCCTTTACCTACCTGTATGGCGCACAATACTGCCCTCTTGTGTCATCAAACCGCATCTGAATCAGATTATGACCCGTAAAGCTCTGCAATAGTGGGTTGCCCTCTCTAGGACACAAATATGCATGTTCGTTTCTTTTCGCTGGGTATGTGAAAAACGAAGGCAAAGTAAGTGTTACTGTTATACATTCTACGCCATTCCTCAAAAACAAATAGGCCAGGATGTATCTTCTCGCATGTGCATGAGTTGACCGCACGTTTGAGGAACACAGCAAAATCCATTCTGCTTGGAGTTGGAGGTAACAATACTTGTTTTGTAGTGGGATACATTACACAAATACAAATCTAGACGCCTTAAATTCCAATTGGAATCAGTGTTTTAATAGGGATGTTGATGAGCAGAAGTGTTATGTCCTTAAAAAAAAACACAAAAAAACAGGGTCACACACATCAGTGACATTTTGCACCATCTTGGGTACGCCAGAAGGCCCAGCTGTGCATCTTGTTCCTCGGATGTTCATCGCAAAAAATGTGGCAGAAAACCTGCTTAAAATGCACTCACAAGCATTCTTTCTGTTTTTAAAACTGACTGAATTAGCAGGTGTGCTCGAGGAGATAGACTATGGCGCATCGCGCAGCCCTCCAGTGTGTGCGTCTCCCCTGGAGCAGTGCTCTTTCACCGCAGCCGCTGATCGCACCCAGCGGGCCCCCCGTCACACTTTGCCTTGTGCCCCGTCGTGCAATACACGGCCATTATACAGTGTAACCGATATAAAGTGATGTGTTCAGAGTGATAGAGTTTTAGAATAATGGCAGATTTGAGTTGACATCCAAAAAACTGCGGTCCATATAAGACGTTTGCCGCTATGTGGGTCAATCAAAACTTAATTAATTTCAAGGTTTTATGCACTTTATATAACCTCACTTATCAGTCTTTACTGTAAATGAACACTCACATGGTGGCTTCATTCTTGATAAACTTCAGGCTGCATGTGACATGTTTTTCTTTCAGTGCACAGCCACAAAAGCTGGGGTAGGCTATGTACTCTCTTGGAAACAGTGTTGCAAAACGTGTTATCCCTTCTGGTTTGCATTTTGATGCCCCACATACATTCAGCTAAAGCCAATAAACAACAGATCAATATGTTAATTCTCTCACACTTTCACTGTCATGCCTGCGTCAAAGAGAGGTGATAAGCTTAGAACATAAGCTCGAGCGCACGGAGTTCGGAGGCATAACCGAGGATTATCCCAAACTTGCCTCGGGGTCTGGCTCTATTGCGTTACCGGACCGGCGGCTGCTCACCGGGCCGGATAGGACCGCGAGGGCCCCGGGGCGCAAACTGACAGATTCCCTGGAGGAATCAAAAGGGCGCTGCAGGACCAGCTCAACTCAGACGGCAGATTAGGGTGGCAAAGGCTGGTATCTCTGTGAGAACACACACACACACACACACACACACACACACACACACACACACACACACATTGGCGAGACGTTCTTCGAACGCCCGCGGCTCTGAAATCCGCAGTAAGCAAGCCTATGAGATGGATGTTGTTTCTCGCACGGCTATCACAGTCTCACCAGAGCACATACACATACCGTGTGATGAGGCGATACAAACGAACTTTGTTTATGAGATAAAGAAGCAATTGTTACTGAAATGTCATGGGCCAGGGGCTTAAATTTGTTTTTTAACAAACTCCAAAAGGATCAAACTGTCATATGTTTGTCATGGGAAGAAAAAGGTCATTAATTTCTTCTAAACAACAAAACAATGATGGCAAGTAACCACCACTGAAAGGTTTTAAATAGGTTTAGCATGTGCTTGATAATTCACAACTCAAATACCAGTAAAAATGTTGCTCAATATATTATAAAGAAACATAAACTAATAATCATATTCAATACTGTTTATCAGGGCCAGACAATCTGTCACCTACCATGAATTAATTTAACAGGAACATGTATATTGCAGGCAAACCATAACTTTATTTAATGTCACTCTATTACAAATGAACAAATACAGTATAAGCATGTTGATTGAAATTACAAGCCATACCTAAAACATTGATAAACTAATTTATATCAGTATTTCTAAATTATCTTATCACATAAAGACTAAAACAGAGACATACAGTATAGACATATAAACGTTATAATAAACTCTGAACAATATTTTAATCTGCTATTCTTTTTAATTCTCACTGTTTGGTATAAATTAACAAGGTCTTTCAGGTTTCCAGATAAAGGCTTTAGACTGATATATTGTAAGGATTGTGTAAGAGACCAATAAAGCAAAAATCTATATTCGACGACATCACTACATTAGTATAAGATCTAATATACAGTAGAACGCTTAGAGATTGTCTTATTTTAAGGGTCAGTCTACATGGTACGTGCAAGCATTATGTATCCAATAGGGATAAATAAATCCTTAAATGCCATCAGTTCCATTCCACATTCAACTTATTGAATCAGTCAGATCTCTGTCTTTTCAACAGCTTCCTGTAATACATAGGGAGGTCATTCTCCCTCTCTATGATTGGCTAGCAGTGGTGGTCGCCACGGCACCCATGCGCAGAAGTTCTTTCCTGTGAGTGAGTATGACATCAAAGCTAGACTGCAGTCGGTTCTGCTGCTCGCTGACGCGGCCCTGCAGAGTGCGGACCCAGCGGATCAGCGCCAGGCGGCGGTACATGGTCAGCTGGACCTGGTGCTTCTCCATCTCCTGGGCCTTGAAGCGCTCGCGGTCCCTCAGCGTCCACACGGCGTCCATCAGCTCCGGGATCTCACCGCAGGCATCCTCCGTGTCCGATGAGCCGCCGCCATCCTCATCCTCATCCAGGAGGCGGTTTCCTGTTCCTGATCTCTCCAGCGTCTTCCGACTCCTCTTCATCCCTGGGAGCTCTTTACTGTCCCAGCTCCTGGTTGGGTCAGTGTCCATGGCGCACAGGGCAGTTTCCTCCGTGTCTCCGCCCTGGTGGTCAGGCTTGGGTTCTCCCACGCCGATGCGGTCCCACATCCCCATGAGAGCCCCCTCGCCTCCACTCTCCATGTTGAGCGAGGACAGACTGCCTCCGGACCTGTAGCTGAACTCAAACTCAGAGTCGCTATCTCCCCACTCATCTCCGTCCTCCCCCTCCACCTCCTCCTCCTCCTCCTCCTCCTCCTCGTCTCCTTCTCCAAGCTCCACTCCTTCTTTCCCGCCCTGCAGCGTCTCTTTCTCGTTGACGCTCATCATCCTCCCAGTCTCCTCCTCCTCCATCTTTCCTTCCTCCGCACCGTCAGGGGGCACTCTGCCGTAGCCGTCGTCTCCGCTCTCGATCTCTGGCAGGGGCTCCAGGGGGCTCCAGCAGGGCAGGCGGGACAGAGGAGATAGAGGCCCCGCTCCATAGTGAAAACTCGGACTGGAAAGGGAGGAGGAAGAGGAAGAGTATGATGATGGCTCACGGCCCGATGGGCCATGGCCACGGGGACGCATCTGGTTCCGGTTCTCATCTCCCCCAGTTGTTGACGACAACAACAAAAGTTCATCGTCCTGACTCGACAGGAAGTTAAAGTTGCCATCTTTGTTGCCCTTCATGTTGGATTGCTGCTGGTTGTTGCTGAGGAGGCGTAGGGAGGAGGTGGTGGAGTTTCGGCTACCTTTCCCTCCGTAAGACTGGTTCACTGGTCGATCTGGATGGTGAAGCATGCTTGACCTTGACTGAGATTCCCTAAAGAGACAGTAAACAAACAAGTGTAATTTTAAAAGAACAGCAGTAGATGAACATGGTTAACAAATGGAAACCCAATATAGAATCCATCTGAAGCCATAACATATGGCAACTGATAGAGACAATTGCTCCAGTGATAGGGTAAACTGGTTTTATAAAGCTATAGTCCAACCAAAGTCCTGCTCATTCTCAATCGCGTCATGTTTTGTTTGTAGTGCCTAACTGCAGGCTGGTCTGTGCACTCCACTTATATCAGCATCAAAATGTACATGTCTCCTTAGAATGGAAATTTCACTAATCCTGACTTCGGGGTACTGTCACTCAATGTCCCTCGTGCGATAACTGTCTGATTGCGCATGCTCGTGGTGCTGAAGGACAGCGACTGAAGCTGGAGGGAGTCACGTGCATAAATTGACAAATATAAATGTGATACTTGTTCCAAAAACACGTATTTTTTTACGATATTCTACATTTCCTATGCCTTTCAATTATGACTTTTAATGTGTAAATATCACGATTTCAATAATCCTATGAATCTGAGCTTATTTTTTATCCATTCAGGCCAAGTGCAAATTCCCCATTTTATATTTCGATACACGACGAAAACAGCAAAAAATGTATAGCATACCAAAACATTGCTTTTGCAGGACAAATGTGTCTTGTCCTTAAATGAGGATAAAAATAAGATGTTCTCCGACGATGATTGGATATACGCAAAGAACGAAAAACGATGTTCGCTGACTGCATGATTCCTGTGGGTTCAAGCATTATTAAACGAATGTACCTTAAATTAATCATAAGCTACATAGAAGGAAATTGATAATTAATGCGGATTGTAAATGAAAATTGTGAGGTAATAAAATCATAAAACACATGTTAATCTATGTCGCACGTTACATAATAGTCTTGTCCAGCGGCACTATCAGTCAGCTCACCCCATATCCCTGCTCTCTCTTCTCTGCCGACAAGAAAGCCAGTGTTCTCTCGCATTCAAACATTCAAACTACAAACTCTCCCGTTTTTATTCATCGGTTATATAAAGCACTGATTGACAGAGACACTTGTGAATCACCTCATTGACATTTTCTTACCGTAACGGTCAATGTTCCGTAGAGAAGCAAGATTTCGGCGCCCTCCCAATTTTTTCCCCTCCTCCGATCGACCCTCCTGATGATGTTTATCTCCCTGCTACCTCCCCCTTTGCCTCCCTCCCTCCCTCCCTCCCATCCTCTCTTTCTGTCCTTCTTAGAGAATAGGCTTCTCGTCGAACCAATGACTCACTTCCTAAACTGGGCTGGGACGGTACAAAGGGAAATGTATGGAAGTATGTCTGTTTAGCCGCCATGGAATTGTACTATATTTTTCAACAGCATATGCCTTTATCATACTGACAGGTTGTAGGCCAAAAGGCACAGGATAGTCTCCTTAATCACCTAAACAGGCAACTCTGTCAAGGGAAACTGACACTGGAATATAAAATTATGCATTATCATCATTCAAGCTGACTGTTAGTGCAGGATCAGAAACAAAGCCTGTTCCTTTCTCCATGTGAGTTTTTCAGTTGGGAGGGGTGTGTGTGTGTGTGTGTGTGTGTGTGTGTGTGATGGGGAGGGCAACATCAGACAGACTTTGCAAGTATGTACACTCTCCTTCCTTCCCTCCTATCCCCTGACATGCAATCGCTAGCGGCAGAAAAAGTGCCCCCCCCCCACACACACACCTCCTCCTCCCCATCATCATCATCTCCAATCCCCCTTGCCACTTCCACAACATCCCCATTCAAGTGCCGCACCTCCAGGCTGTCCCGTTCCTCCTCCCCATCGTTCAATAGTAGCCTGAGCACATGAAAAATACATCAAACACACCAACGCCCCACGGCCTCGTCACATGCTAAATCATCTCCATGCAGCTCTTCCAAAATCCTGTGTGCAACAACAAACCGCACAGGGCACTGATGGATATAGAAGAAGATACCCAGAGAATACACAAGAATCAAGGGAACACATAGAGAGAGAGAGAGCGATAAAAAAAGATAAAGAGTAAAGAAATTAGAAAGGTATACATAAGGACAGAAAGAGAAAATGCAAGACGCAGAGGTGGGCAGATTGACACACACAGAGAGAGAGAGAGAGATAGAGAGAGAGAGAGAGACAGAGGGAGAGAGAGAGGAATAGAATGAGGACTGAATGTTCAGTACTCAGGGTCACGGCCCCCTAAGGGTGTAAAGAGAATGTGCATACACCAGATCACGGTGGCCACTCATAACCACACCATGTTTCTCTCTCTCTCTCTGAAAAGAGCATGACTTACCTTGTGAATAATAAGACCTTGTTACATTTTTACACAGCCTGCAGTTACATGACCCACTTCCCTCAGCTCCATGTCTGCTCCCAACACCAGCTCGTACAGTGACAGGGGCTGAGGGCAGCCACCCATGGCTATACTGTCAGCCCCAGACAAGGAGATATGGAGCGGCAGATACTGTGAAGAAACGACCGGAGTAGACCTCCAGCAACACAGCCACGTTCTCTCCACCAACACAGAGTCAAATGTACAGAGACACGCTGAAAAAAACCGAGAATAAACTCATCAGGATGTACACACTCACACACGCACGGCACACAAGCACACACCCTTGGGTGTAAAGTTCATGGTTCTGGTCAATTATTCTACCCTCTCCCTTCCAGTTGAAATAAAGTGTGATCTCTGTCCTCTAGATATTTAGTGGTCAAGACCCGATGCCAAAACATGTAACCTTCCTCCTCGACCTTGCGAGTGGAGAGAGAGTTGGGACTTTTTGGAATGGAGTAGGACGGAGGCTAAGGGTGGGTAGAAAACGTTATGATTGAATAAACAAAACCAGGATTAAGTCTGCTCTGAATCTGTGCCCCAAGCTACAGGAGTAAGAAAGGAGCTAGGAAACCACCATGGGGTTCATTCCAGCCCCAGCTCCTCTTCTTAATGATGCGTAATGGGCCCTCCTGCACCCCTTCTAACCTCAGGACCTCCTCCTAATCACCACCAGTCTAATGAGACGAAAAGATGAAAGGGTTCATTACCATGGCCGTCCTAACGAGGGCCCATCATTAACCACTTATCAATTCATTAGGCTAAACTGCGATTAATATAAACTTAGGATATAAACAGTGGTCCCAAAGCCTTCAGAGATCAATAAGAGGATGAGTTGAAGAGTGTGAAGGGATTACGATACATGTGTGTACAGGGAGATAACAGGATTGTTGTTGTTGGCGCCAACGGCTCACGCTCAAGTGATTACTGTATGTGTATGAAACCATTACAGGTTGATTACTGTATGTGTATGAAACAATTACAGGTTGCAAAATAAGCAAACGGTGTGATAAAGGCAATGGGTGTTGCAATGGTTGGCAACGGGTCATATTTAAAATAGGATCAAGGTATATCACACAAACGTGCATTCTTTAACAAGTCTACTGCATTTTAAGGTTATGGTTATTTCTGTTCTTTACATTTAAAAAATGCTGTACTAGTCCCCTTTTTAATTCCAAAGGTATTGCAAACTTTGAAAGGTTTCAAAATCTAGGTTTGGTTGCCTGCTCACCCTCCACAGGCAAAGTCTTTGAATTGTAAGCCCCAAATCACCCTCTGACAGTAGCTGTGTTCTCAGATATTACTTTGAAATTATTTGGGGATGAAATTCAAAGGATGTCACTTTGGGGCAAACATTCGGTGGTGACGACAGCAGCCTTCAAAACAAAGCATGGATTGCATTTTCAAATGCCCTTCTTTCTCAGAAGACCAGTTCCACTCCTCTAACACTTTGTATAATGTACTGTTTTATTATTGCTCAGCATGATTTATCATTTAATTTCAGGACCCGACCCACGTTTCAACTCACCTTTCTTTGTACCACCATTGTCAGAAGAAACCCATTCAACATCTGGAAAATGTATTGATTGAAGAAAAAAAAAAAGTCTTGCGTCTTAAAAATACTTTTATTTACAATCCAAAACAAATACATATAAAACAATAAAATGAAATCATCCATAAAATCAAACAATTTCTATGTACATGATAAAAAATCTTTAGTAGAGATGTAAACTATTTGGAGTCAGTAAAAGACAATAAAATGATTTTGTTGACATTGCAAATATGATTACAATGCCAGCGATGGATCATCTGAGTGTGTGTGACAATGACAGAGAGGGAATGGAGTCCCTTAAAGTCGCTTACAGAATGCAAATATTGCCATTAATGTTTGGGTATTCACCCACACCTCCAGGACATATTTGTGGACGTTCCAGACGGTCCTACCATCCCTCAGTTCTCCAGGTAACTGAAGATGCTCCTCTGAGCTCCTTTAGCTGAGCTGGTCTCTTTACACAGTCTCTTAGCAGCTGGAGTAAGGACCTCCACGGGGGCCCTCTTCTTCACCTGTGAGAACAGAATAACAGTTAACTACAGTCAACTAATATTTCTGCTGATTGGAGAATTCTACAGATAATCAAACAGATTAAATAAAAGCTATCTTAATAATAATAGACCATATACTAAAAATATGCATTGCAATATAATAATCTATCCTAGTTGGCTTGCCAAACCAAAGTCACCAGGTCACAGCTGGAAGTATGAATGTCCTGCGTGATCACACCAATACTATATGGTATTTGGTGCCATCTAGTGACAGGAAGCATAATTACAAGAGCCGTGAAGCCAACATCACATGATTACAACATCAGGCAGCAGAGCCCAAAATGTCACAAAGGAAACTCAGTGTTCCAACATAAGCACAGAGGTGTTCTATGACACCAATTAACAAAGACACAGCTTACTAAAGAACACAAAGGTTACACAGTCCTTACACACTGCTAGCTCTGTGAACGGTGCACAGCTTCAGTAAAACCTTTAATAGTTTGAATGTGACCAGGTCAAATAACAATGTAGACAATGTTGTGTCTTTCAATAGCACAGCAGTGACCGTTAAGAAGTAACAAAACTCTTTGGCAGAAATCATCTTTTTATGGTATTGTCATTTTGAAATAGGGCGTTGAATCTCACCTGTTTCTTAGTGGCTACGTCTGGGGTAACCTCCTTCTCAGGAGACAGTGTCTGGAACAGGAAGCCCCGGGTGCTGCGAGGGGCGAGGGGGTTCCCCTCCGAAATGGACGCCAGCTTCTGCAGCACGGAGCGTGGCTGATTCAGCAACGAACCCCTCTTCACCTGGAGGGGTCAAAGGGCATTACAGTCATTCTCTACCCCTGGCCATTTGTGTGACCCCAAATCTTTTTCAAGAGCAACCGTCCTTAATAAGTGTTGCAGTTGCTGTTTGCAACTAGTTCATTTAAACCATCAATGAATGTAAGAGATAGTACGCAAAATATAAATGTAGTGGGTATTCTAATCAGGAGACCACCAACCTGATTTGGCTGTGAGAGTCTCTGGAATGAATTGAGAACTGGTTTTTCAGGCTGGGACACAGGAGGAGTTTCTGGAATACAGACCAGGGTCGAGCGAGAGAGAGAGGGAGAGATATGTAAAGTAAACATATGAAAAGACAGTGATAGTTTTAGATTTAAAGGATGTGAAGCTACCTTCATCTGACACGTCAACTATCACCTCTCATCTATCTGGTACTGTGTATGGAAGCCTGTGTGGTAGGGTTTGACTAAGCAGCAATAGTTTCAGGGGAGATCCTCACTCTAATCTAGGCCACATCCTGGCCCTAGTGTGTTTGTGCAGAGCTAGTTGCTGCCAAATAGTCTATCAACATGGAACTGATAAGAAATACTGGCTCCAAAGACCCATAAGGGGCGGTAGCTCTCAGTTCTCTCGTCGTTAAGCAAAGTGTTTTTAGAAGGGAGTGGAGGTCATACTAGAATGTCAACAAATATAAATGAAGGCCCTCTAAATTCCTACCACCGCCGTAAAAACAGCAAAGTTGGCGCTAGAAGCTACATATGGACTGGGTAAGCTACAAATGAATTGCCCTTTTTGGGATCAGTAAAGTTGTCTGAATCTGAGTCCTCACCTTTCTTCTGTAACGTCTTGGCAGTGAGTTTCTTGGCCAGCTTCATGAACTGGCTGTCCTCTCCAATTCTCTCCTCGTCCTCAGCATCGATGTCCTGTCCTGTTTCGGTCTTCTGCTCAGTCTGTAAGCAGAGAACACAGTCAAATTGGACATGATTCAATACCTACACACAGACAGACAATAACTCTTGCGTGCATGCTGAAATGAGTCCCATAAGAGGGCTTTTCTGTTGCCCCCCCCCTCACACACACACACATACACACACACACACACACACACACACCTGTTCTCTGAGCCACTGCTCCTTCTCCGCCCTCGCTTTCCTCCTCTGTAGCTCAACCTGATCCAGATCTTCATCCTCCTCCTCTTCCTCTCCTTCACCTCCCATTGCGTCCATGTCAAAGCCATCGTCTACCAAAAAGATTCATTAAGTAACTAAAACGGGCAACAGGTAGGTCAAAACATGCCAATAGAATGAAGCAGAATGTTTTTCCCAGAGTGGATCCTGAATCCAGTAAAGGAAACCCAGCGGAGACGATCCCACACTGACCAATGTTTTTCCAGCGGAAGCGGCGCGCTCGCCCCGGCCCGTCGGAGTGCAGGTCTCCGTCGGCAAGGTAACGCTCCTGGTACAACCTCAGACGCCGCTTGTCATCGTCCAGAACCTGCTTCCTAAAAACACAATGAGATAACAGCTCAGAATTTGATTGACTTTAACATCCGACCTTATGAAAAGGTCTTTCTATTGTTATGTTGGTGGACATGCAGTGCTGAAGTGTTGTGTGGCATTGAGCTTGATGGAGGCATGCCTATTCTCAGCCTGGTACTTACATGTGGATCTTGTTGACCTGGTCTGCCAGCTCTTCATCCGATGGTAACTCTTCTAGCAGCTCCTCTTCCTCATACTCACTCCCTCCGTCGCCATCTTCATCCTCACTGCCCACGTCGCTGCCTGACAGCTCGGCTTCAGAGTCCACAAACATATCCATCCGGCTGTGGAGGGAGGGGACATGACTTAACCTCTTAAAGTATCTTTAGGGAGCAGGGGGCATTCATCTTCCCCCTTCACGTTCCTATTACTCTCCTATACATCCTGCTGCACCCAACAAATCCAAACCACCGTCCAAGCATCTACATACATCTTCTTCTTCTTTAGTCTCTGGGGCATAAACACAGCTTCCATCTCCTCTTCCTCCGCCTCGTTGTGGTCTTCTTCCCCTTCCTCATCCTCATCTCCCTCTTTGTCGTGGTCATCCTCCTGAAAGCGGAATGGGTCTGTTAAAGAGACATCTACACAGGTGTACAGGTATAGGAGCACTCTTCCTAAAACCAACCCCTTACCTGATCACTCTCGCTTTCCACGTCTGAGAGAAGCCGAAAATCACAGTCGTCTTCCTCCTCCTCCTCTTCCTCCTCCACTTGCGTCTTCTTACTGAATTAAATAATGATAGAACTCAATTTGCAACGACGGTCGTGCAATATATTTTTTAAGACTTAATGTTAGGTTGTCTTGAAATGGCTTTGTCTATTTTATTTACCCGTCTTGGCTGGTTTCTGTATGGCGAGCAGGGCTTGAAACAGATCTCAATGGAGACATATCTAAACGGATAGATGAACACTATTATTTGTAAGTACACATGACCTCAAACCCCTAAACAGTGAAACACAAACATACTCATGTGCAGTCACACACCCACAACACACACACACCTGGACAGGTAAACGTCCCCGAGCACAGCCCAAGGAGCTCCAGGTTTCCATCCTCCTCCTCCTCGTTCTTCCTCTCCTCCTCCTCCTCCTCCTCCTCTTGTCTTTGCGTGGTGGGGAAGGCTCCGGAGCAGAGCCCCAGCAGCTCATTGTCCTGTGACGGCCCGAGCCCCCGGGCCTCGCTCTGCGTCCCAAACCCTCCGGAACACATCCCCAGCAGCTCCCCCATGTTGGCGTCCATGGCGTTCTCATCCAGGCTGTCCAAGATCAGCTGTCTCTTGTGAGAGGGCGGGGCTCCAGTGCGGGGTCCCACATTCAGGAAGCCGTCTGCGTCCAGCAGCTGGGAGTGGGTGTCCTCCTCCAAGGAGAAGCGGCCTTGGGAGTCCGCTCCGGGCCCACGGCTCTGGGCCAACCTTCCCAGGGGACCGGGCTCCCCGTTGGGGGAAGCGGGAGCGTACAGGTCCTGGGAGTCCTCCACAGGGAGAGACAGCGAGGGCTCCGACAGCTTACCAGAGCTCTGTGACACAGGTGAGAAAGTGATAAAAAGAGGTTTTGTTAGAATTCAGTTACTGATTCAGACAATTTGACACACAGGTTTGTGTATTTTCAGAACTACTATGAACTCCTTAGATCCTGCCAGGTGAAAGCTGTGGACACGTTTAACTGTAGAACACCCGCATTGAGGATTCAGTGGCGGCTCTTACTTTGGAGGCGGAGCCCAGGAAGCTGGGCCTGAAGAAGCAGGGGGAGGGGGAGCGGAACGCACTGGTGGACACGCCCCTTCCTATGGAGCGATGATGATTGACAGGTTGGTAGGAGGGAATCATGGAGCCAATCAGCTCAAAGCTACTGTTGTGGCTGTTGTCCTTCGCCAGCGACAAAGAGTCATCCTCCTCTGGAAGAGGGAAATAAGAAACTTCAAATAAAATAGTGCACTGATGATCAACAAGCGAGGAACCTAGATAGCAAGGCCAAACTACAAAGGCAGCGATACTGAAACATGAAGTTCCAGAGGCAGCTCACCCATCTTTGTGTAACCGTCTGGGCCCAAAACACCCGTTCTCCTTATACCATCCCTGAGACAGAGGAAAGAGCAGCGTTTTAGAAACCTCCAGGTGGATGACTTGGTTTGCTTCTCGGTGAGGGAACAGACTGACCCAGTGCGTGAGCAGAAAGACTTACCCAGTGCGTGAGCAGGAGCTTCCAGCAAACAACATGAGGGTCCCATCAGAGTGGATGAGGTCGGGGGGAGAGGAGGGCCCCTTCAGTCTCCTGGGAGAGGCGCTGGGCACACTCTGAACAACACTGCTACGCTCATCTTCATCCTGCTCCTCATCCTCACCGTCATCACCCCGCAGCAGGTCATCAACATCCTGGGGAATCAGGTGGAGTACATGGGTTGTGAAATGAACGTGATTTATTTGGAAATCTCCACAAATGACATAGAGACAAGCTTCAAAACAAAACCAATCTGAGAGGATACACACAATGAGACTGTGTACACCGTACATCAGACGGTCCCACTCTTGATTAGCCGTTAAAACATACACATGATGCCCAAGCAGCGCATTCCCAAAACACACACAGCCTCCTTCAGGTCTAAGTTTGTCACCTCTTCAGCCTCTGACTCGTCTGTCATTTCCTCTTCCTCCTCCTCTTCTTCTTCACCACAGTCCTCGTTGTCTAGGCGATGCAAAGCGGCCTTGCGCTCCCTCTCCTCATGGCGCCGCACAGCCATGGCCTGCTGCAGACGAGACTTCAGGCACAGCAGCTTCTCCCCTGAGGCAAGGAGGAGGACGAGGGTTAGGACCACAAACGTAACAGCAAAAGAAACGTTTTTTAAATATGTTTTCTATGCTTTCAATGTGTTTGTGCTTATAATATATAAACATGTGTGTTTGTGTTGACAGCTCATACCAGGCTTGCTGGCTACAGCGTCTTCCTCAGGCTCTTGGACATTCACAGTGACAGAGTCCATGTGCAGCTCCTCCTGACCAGAGGGGGTGCTGTCTTTACGGACCACACTGAGCTGCATGCTACGCTCTCCTTTGGGCCGCAGCACTGGCTGGACGTGACGCAAATACCGCTCCTTCAGCGCCTCAACGCCTACAGGTTATTAGTTAAACATTTGGAAGATTAACCACATATATGTTAGTGTCATATAACAAGGGAAAGTAACCTTGCTCGTGCACAAAATGAGAAGTAAGAGAATACCATTACTTTTACGTATAATTATATTATGTCCAACAAAATATTTGCAGATGTTCCATGTTTTTTTTGAGAAAGTAAAGAATGCATTTGTGTAACGTAAATCAGTGGTTCCCTATCCTCAAGGAGCCCCAGCCAGGCCAGGAACTGGATCTTCCTTAGTGCCAACACACCTGGTGCAATTAGTCAAGGCCTTGCTGTATGAGACTAATTACACCAGGTGTGCTAGAAACTGGGAGGATTAAACACCTGGAATGGCTGGGGGTCCTTGAGGACTGGGTTAAGAACCACTGTCATAAACGGTTAGAGCTCGTTCACCTGGGTTAGGCAGAGGGGGCTCCAGGTCAACAAAGGCTCCGTCGTCAGGACAAAGTCTGGGAACAGGCAGAGGATAGACACCCAGCTCACGCAGTCTGGCTAACCGGTCTCTTTTAGGTTTAGAGGTAGGACCCGGTGCCATGTGCTCCAAACTGGCTGAATCAGCAACCTGAGCTTTAGGGGCCATTGCTGAATGGATTTCCTGTGGTGGAGCCTCTGCTTGCTGGGTAAGGGTACCAGTCGATGGCCTGGCCTCCTTCTCAGCTTCTGGGGCTTTGACTTCAGTGTCGTCTGATAGACATGGCATAGATTCCTGGATACTCTCCGATAGATAAAGTAGTGGACCAGAGTCTAAATCCGGCTGCTCTGCTGAAGCAGACGGCTCCATGCTACCAACCCTGCCCTGGTCCTCTTGTTGTGGGGAAGAGGTGGCAGCAGGCTGTGGTAGGCTCTGGGTCTGGGGAGAGGAGAGGTCCAGGGAGGAGGGAGTGGGGTCCTGGTTTGCCGCTGGCTTTGGGGGCTCTTCAGGTGGGTTTGAAGAGGGAGGAGATGGGGTAACTTGGAATTGATACTTGGTAGATCTGTTGTTGGTGAACAGAAATGGGTTAGGAGTCACACGAACACTACATACTAGGACATGTGTGGGTTATAGGAGTCAGAAACTGGGTTGTTTTAACGCCAAACTAAAACACAAAGAGTCCCATAAATGGCACCAATATTTCCAGCTTACTTGAGGAGTGCCATGGCAGGACCCTGTGGCCGTGCTTTCCTCTTGAAGAACTGGTCGATGCTCTTGGGCTCAGGTATGTGGTACGGCAGACCCAAAGAGGACTCTGTCAAAAGGAGGAGAGTTAGAGACACTTAACGTGACTGTTAGGAAGATCCAAACAACCCCACAAGACTCACACACTCCCTTATAGAACTAGGGGCAGAGGAAAAGGCTCACACACTCCCTTATAGAACTAGGCGCAGAGGAAAAGGAGAATAAAATATTCTAAACTAAAGTCACGTTGAAGACAAAAAACAGCAAAAGGTTTTGATGTGCCTCATAACGAAGAACTTGACCGAGTTAGGAAAAGGGAAAAGACAGGAGTTTTCACTGACCTCTGACTAGCCGCTGGGTCTCACTGTGGAGCTGCTTCATGGCCTCTTTGCTGGCACGGGCTGCCTTTCTCTCCTGTTGCCGTTCAAAAGAATTTAATAGGTGTAGACAAAAACACCTTTTATTTTATTTATTGCATAAAAAGTACTATTTAAACAATCAAACATTATCATTTTTCTTACAATGCGCTGTGGTTTCTGTGTGCCCTCTTCATGACCCTCCTCTTCATCATCGTCCAGAAAAGACTCCTGCAGAAAACAGACACTCATTAACACACAGAATTCTCCTCCTTCAAACTGTCATAGAACAGCGGACATTCTTTAGGAATGTGATGCAATTTCTAAGGTTAGGCAAAGCACTTTGATTTTCGCAAGAAAACAATCCAATACAAATGCAGAAATACCCATTCCAGTGGCTTTTAAATTTCACTATTCTATTCAACTGATATTATCAACAGTCATGTCATATCTATGACAGCTACATAAAGAATCGTTGGTCAAGATTGCATTCCTGCATTTTCATCACCTTGTGCTTCTTGACCTTCTTCTTGACTGCTGCCCGGATGGCATTCAGAGACTCCTCTTCATCATCGTCTTCCAGACCAGCATCAAACAGGTCCGTGTCGCCAAGGAGACAGCCGCTGTCGTTAAGAGCGCGGGGCATAGGTATGTCCTAAAAAACAGATAAGAGGGTCTTACTGAGTTAGTTACTATATGCACTTAATCATCTAATCTCTTGCGATTGCCAAATATTTCTATACACAGCCAACTCTATATTTGACAAATTGCTAAACTAACATTGTTTAGACAAAATCATTGCCATAGTTCCATTCTGTTAATGACCTTAAAGACCATATCATCACACTAACCTCGCCCACCTCAGTAGAC
Source organism: Galaxias brevipinnis (assembly GCA_036023535.2). NCBI lineage: Eukaryota > Metazoa > Chordata > Actinopteri > Galaxiiformes > Galaxiidae > Galaxias > Galaxias brevipinnis. The sequence continues at coordinate 7,779 of JAVQIZ010239939.1, read as the reverse complement.
CCAGCTTTCCTCTTTAACCTCTCCACAGCCTTGCTGTGCTTCTCTTTTCTCTCTTTATGGCGCTGGCTCTTTTCCCTTTTCTTTGTTTTGACTTCTTTCATCCCCTCTTTCTCCGGCTCTGGTTCGCTCTCCTCACTACAGATTGGGGCGTGACTTATCCTCTTGCTTTTCTCTTTCCCTCCTTTCTTTTTTCCTCCCACATCATAGGCCTCTCCATTCTCCATGTCCTCTCCACTGGAGGCTGAGAGGACTAGAGCTTCCGCCATCCCAACTCCGTTCTCCTCAAAGTCTCCTTCCTCTTCAGTGTCGCTGTCTTTAAGAGCATTGCGGCAGCGGGACTTCCGATGAACTTTTATGTCATCCTCGTCAGAGTCTTGAGGGAAAAGGAAATAGGAAACGATCCCAATCAGTATGGGACACATGACATTATTAGGCAATTATATGTCAGCAAGTGAATTTAACTTATTTAAAGTAACCTCTTAGTGGTCACCCACCAAAATATTATGGCTTTAAACATGGCACTCTGATGCCATACTCATTAACATAGTAAAACGGTCAAAAAGTACTGCTTAAATATTTATTCACGAATGGCTCAACGTGATTTGGATCCCCGTCTATTGCATTTAGAATTACCTTGTTGATCTTTATTGTTATTTTTTGTGACATTCGTCACCATCTCCTCCACTGGTGAGCTCATCCCGCTGTCGGAGTCACTCTCGGCAGCTTGGACCACCACTGGGAGAGGAGGCTCGACAACCTGATGGGCACGAGGGAGGCCATTCTGATCAATTGTCATCGTTAGCAGACTCTTTTTTTTCAATTATTATTATGTTTTTCTTCTTATGTCGATGGCTTGTTTTTCGTGATCACAATAAATTTAAATGACAACTGGAATAACAGGCACTGAAAATACATCTTTCGCAAGAAATGATTTACAGTTTCAAGCAAAGTATCCATGTGGCCAACATAACTTATGGATCCATTGACGAACGAGCCTACACTACATACTACTCGGCCTTGTCTGAGCTAAGGTGGCGCCTTCGTCTGAATAGGCAGAAAATGTTTAGCAGAAATCATTGTCGATAAATCGACGTTAGAAAAGTACTAAACAAACAATCCAAACAGCATATATACAAATTAAAGTCAAAACAACACCGACAAGGTTGATTTCTGAATTCTATACGAAACTAACGTAGAACAATTAGCTGAAACAAAGTAAGAAAAATACCATTTAAAACAGAGCTTGTACAAGGGTTGTAACGTTGTTTAGCTAACTACGCTAACCCAAAAACAGATTGCGAATGCCTGGTTCGCTAGCCAAGTTGGATTCAAACCGGGTAGGTTCTGATGTTATTAACAATACAAAAGTAACGTACCGTCTGTTATGACATCAAATTATAATTTAAATAACTTTCCACCAAGTTATCAGCTCACCTGTTGTTGGGAAACGACAAGACTCATCTTTGTCCACCAGCACTTAAAAGACCCACACTAGTCAAAAGCCACAGGGAGTTAGCTATGACTGAGTAGTTTGTAAAGTAAACCTTCAACCAAATCTTACCAAGATGTTTCACAAAATATAAATTCCACCATAACATACGAATGAGTTTAAATGTCCTTAGGTGTTTAAATATTGTTAATTAGAATCCATACTCTCGTATAACACAAGCTAGTCCGTTTTGCCTCCCGCCTGTTCTTTGAGCTGAATAGAATTTTTTGTCTTTCGCGCGCCGTGACAGCTGGTCGCAGTCTTTCCGTGCAAACGTCTGTCATCCTAGATCTGCTTTTGTATTGGTTAGTTGGGGAACGCCGGAACTTCCGAATGGCAAATGGTGGCGCTGGTTTACTAACAGGCGACGCCTTGTTTAGCTTACACTCACTCGTCTTGTAACCTTTCTGGTTAATAACTTAGTTCTGTTGCAAGTAAAAAAAAAAAAAAGTTTTTTAATGTGTCATTGACATCTCAGTTCTTACTTTTGTTTTTATAGAAAACACATAAGCATAACTCATAAACTCATAAGTGGTATAACCCCAAAAACTTATAGGCCTATCATTAATATTTTCTGGCCAAAAAGATGGAGCTCACAAAGAAAACATTGCTAGGTGAAAAAGTTCCCTGGACATTATGTAATTTTACCAAATATAAATTAGTGTTCTACTATAATGGACATTATTTTTCGGGCTAGGCGAATGTTTTGCTGGTGTCCATGCATGGGCTATTTAACTTAAACAGGCCATGGACACATGGACACACAAAACATTAAGGCTTAGGCTTATCGTTAATAACAAGTAGTTTATGCTTATTTCTAAGTATTCACTGACTAACCGGATCGGATATTTAGGACGTTTAGGCTACAAAGGTTCTGGTAGCCTCCATCAGCGTGTCTTCTTGCCTACATCGCAAGTTTGTTCTTCTTTAAATTGACTGTGGTCCAATATAATGCAGAATTGACTTCACTTAAATAGAGTATTTTGAAACTTGTGAGGTATTTGGCTTCCCAAAGGATCAATCCGTTTGTCAGCCTTTATTTCACAATGAAATGAATGAAAATAAATCGCTGTAGATTTCTTTTAGGCCCTGGTTACAATAAAAACATTTACATAATAAAAGCTTAATTCATGATACCATAAAACAACACAAACAAAAGTCAGTTGTAGCGGCATGGAAACAATAGGCCTAATCTGTCGTAACACACCATTCCCCACAAAATTACAAGATCAGTCTCATTATACCCTATATTTGTTCTTCATCATCTTGTTGAAGCTGTTGAGAAACAAATATAGGCTATGGTGAGACTGATCTTGTAATTTTGTGCTAAATGGCCCAGAGTCTTACTGCTGAAGCTAATGTTGCTCTTTAAAAAGGGTAGGGATAGGGATTCTCGCTTTATCTCATTATAGGCTCAAACCAGAACCATATAAACTGGCGCCGGTTCAGTCTCAGTACCGACTGGTGTTTTCCAGACTTTAGTGGGGTTTATAATCCAGTATACTGAGGGAGGAAACATAGTGTATTTTATAGTCCAGGTACTGAAGTACTACAGGAAACATGGGCTTATAGTCCAGAAGTACTACAGGAAACATAGTGTAGCTTAGTCCAGATACTGAAAGAGGAGACAGTGTGCTTATAGTCCATACTGAAGTACTTAGGGAGGAGACATATGGGTTTATAATCCATACCGAAGAGAGGAGACATATGGGCTAATAGTCCATACTGAAGCACTGAGGGAGATCATTCGTTAGTGCTTCGTGGACCAGAGCTACCAGATACCTTTCCACTACTACTACTGCAGGGGTTTCAGCAACTCTTCTGCTTGTCTTTCCGCTGGTCCTTCCTGTTGTCCTTGACCTTAGTCTGACCATTACTCTTCCTGTCTTTTCCTTTACCTGGCACTCCTTCCTCCTCTGGCCCAGAGGAGTCTTACTGTACCACGCTTGGAAACACACACACACACACACACACACACCGGCCTAGAGTCTTACTGTACCACACAGGGAGGGGTGATTACACACACACCCAGTAGGCAAACGCCACACTCACGTTTTCATGGTATAAACTATTTTCAAAGCTTCTTGAGTTACTGCTTATGGCGTTAGCCGGAAAAGCTAGTGTTGTAAACACATTAACGTCCTACAGGAACATCAAATGGTTGAGACAGACAGACAGAGAGAGGGAGAGAGAAGCAGACCAACAAGTGTATTACGTACACATGCGCAGGAAAGATATATTGACGTATGGTCAATTACTTATTTTGACCTGCAGGTGGCAATGTCTGCAAGTCAATGAAATAGACCAGTTTTTTTATAATACAGGGTTTTACGGTCGTTTTGGGCAAACGACAGCAACAACAGGTCAAGACAGGTGTGAAGGTTGTTGAACGCGTTGAGTGTTTTCTCCTTAAAACGATAGTCCACCCATTTTCGATCTTTTTATGTTTTTCATCAGAAACCTTCATACATCAGAATTTAAGAAACAGGAATGACAAATATAAAGTACAAGTAGTAAAATGTTCTATAATATACAAAACATTCGGATCAAACATTAGTACTGAAAATATATTTAAGTTAATAGTAGGCCTTATGTTGAATTAATTAAATACATTGGAAAGTCAAAAAGGTGCCCTTTTGCGGTCGCATTTGAAACGTTAAATGTGAAGGATGTATCCAATTACCACACTCTCTGGGAGTATATAATTGCACCCTACATCTGGGTAGGACGCAATTCCAAACAAGGCAGGTGATGCAATGATCATTTTATATACGTATGTCAGGATTTCAACGGTTTAATATTGGTATGCCAGTGTGATTTAAATTCGACACCGAGCTGGGAAACACTTTAGTCACTTACATCATATGCACTTTTATTTATTTGTGTGTTTGTGTGCGTGAGGGGGTGCATGGAGAGAGAGAAAGAGAGAGAGAGAGAGAGAGAGCGAGAGAGAGAGAGAGCGAGAGAGAGAGAGAGCGAGAGAGAGAGAGAGCGAGAGAGAGAGAGAGTCGGAGGGGAGTCATGGGCAGCCATATATGGGCACACCATCATCTCTGCCTCACTATTGGCTGTAGGCCTTGTGCAGCTGCCTGTCAACAAGATGGCCTTCCTTACTGTCGATGTAACACCGATTATTTTGTAGCACTGACTAAAATAACACACCGTAAAAGCCTGTGTGTCTTTGATTTAGATAGCAATAGAGGAACAAGAACAAGTGGGCCTCTGTACAAACAGTTTTGTTGAGTTTAATGAGCTGACAGAACTCAGGCCGCCTCGATAGCAAGTGACCAGCTGGGTAAAAGGAGAACGTTAGGCAGCTAGCTAGTTACGTGGACTAACAAGTTAGCTAGCAACCATAGCTATCCAAGGTAACCCAGATTAGCTAGCTAACGTTAGTTATTTGAAGTTGGAAAGGCCCTGCATCGACAACTCGTAGATCTCATATCATTCCAAGGTAAGAATACCCAACACAATTTACAACAATGTAGTTAACACGAATGTTAAGTGTTTGCACATAATATGGCACAATGGTTAGCTGGGTTAGTGTTGAATGTTTACTAATAGTAATACTAGCTAACTCAACTCGTAGCAGGATTGCTAAAATTCGCAAGCAAACCAGAAAACTTGTAATTCCTTTAGTAGCATTTCCACACTTGGTGATACATGTTTTCATAGTTGGGGTCTGCATTCTAACTAATCTGCTTTCTTTTTGACAGCCAACTTGTTACCTAGCAAAAAATGTTGATTGTCATCTTATTAGGAGTAGTGTTGATTAATAAGTTAGCTAGCTAGCTTGTTAAAATTAGTTGTAACGCGTTATGTAGGCTATGTGGTTGACTAACATAGTCTAGACCAGGCTGGTTTGCTTTCTTTTTAACGTTTTGCAGTCGAACTTCTTCGTGGACATGCTAGCTAGCTTTAGGTGGAAGTGTTTTTTTTTGTTTGCTCACCTGTGGTGCATAGCCTGCCATAATAGACGTAATGATAGCTATTAGCGTCACATTATAATCTATTATTCATTGGTTAATGACAGGCTTAATGCGTTAAATGTTGCAGTTGAAAACTGAATCGTCATTATTTGTATCTGAAATGCAAGGTTGTCTTAGATCTAGGCCGCCCATATTTTATAGGGATTTAAAATGGTTGAGACTGCTGTTTTGTTCTTTTTCGGATAGACATGCTTGCTCAGTGTATTTTGATGCCATTCTGTTTAGAATCAGTTTTGATAATACACATTCCATCAAATTGGTTATACCTTCCAACTCTTAATGTTGTTCTTTGACTTGAGCTTTGGTCAGTTGGAATCTTTGTTCTGTGCTTCATTGTCCAAGAACAACTGTTCTAGAGAAAGGATGAAACTTCGCATCAAGTATGTTCTGATGTAATGTTCGCTGATGACCTTCCTTGATGAAAATACAACACGCGCACACACACACACACACACGCATACACACATACCCCTCTCCAACCCAACCTATTTGATGGTCCTGTCTGACAGAAGGCCGGGGCCCACTCTGGATTCTGGTGGTTTACTTTCTCCTGTCTAACCTCAGGGTTGGGAGGGGTCTATGAGTGATGCAGCCAGTCCCTATTGTTGTACTAGCCAAGCTGTAGGACCTGTGGAAGGGCAGCCTGCTGGCCCTTTTTCTGCCCCGTATTGTTCCACTAGACGCAGAGGGCTAGAGGGGCTGTGGCCGGCTGCTCAGGGTAATATATCACCTCACCACCGCTGCCTCCAACCAACTGGCTGAAATGCCTCTGAATAGGAGAGGGAGGAGAGGGAGAGATGGAGAATGAGAGATGGAGATGAGAGAGAGAGATGGAAGAGAAGGAATAATGTGATTGAGATTAAATGGAGGGAGGGAGGGAGGGAGGGAGGGAGGATGAATGGAGGATGGCGTGTCAGAGAAAGAAGGAAGGAGAGATGGGAGGTGAAAGAGGTGAATAATAAGAGTGGAGGATTATAGGCGTTGAAGAAGTGGATTACAATGGCCTGTGTGTTTTATGTTGAGCTGGACAGCCATTTATTCACCGGTTGCTGTTAAGCTTTTTGATCCTTTTATGCTTATTACTGTCATTGCTTGGTCATAACAATTTACAGTGGATTCTGGGTAATTCTAGATATGGTTTAAAAACCTAGTTTGTTTCAATCTGTGTCACTGTCACCAATTCAAAAAAATCTGAAGTGATGACTCAGTCCTTTTTTACAAAAAAAAATATTGAAATAGTTTTACGGGTGTCCAGTGGGTTTTCACCCTCATCACAGCAGAGATTTAACTGAAGACAAAAGAAAAGCTAAGTTTAGTATGGCCCTGTGGCTCTTGGGATTTATTGGGTGGAGAGGAACAACTTTAGAAAGCCATGACACGGCCCTAGCTTGGTGCTACAGCAGTGCCTGGTGGGATGGCCTATCTATTGCACTGCTGTTGCTGCTGTCTGCCTCTGGGCTCTGTGAGGATTTTGAGGATTATGCAAAAAGCTTTAAAACCAAACCCGAGCCTTAATTTGCAGGAATTGTTTTAAAAGAGAGAGAGAGAGAGAGAGGGAGAGAAATTCCTGTTAGTGTATCAGAGAGTATTTTTATACTACTTTCAGGGAATAACGTGAGTTTGAATGAAACGGGATTATTTGAGTTTTGCTGGCACATTGAGAGTTTTTTTTATTCTCTAGTAGCTTATAGACACAAGTGAGACTTCAGGGGGGAGACGTTCTCTATACTGCTGACTTCCTGTTTTATCGTTCTGAGAGTAGCTGTTTTGATACTTTGGATTGCAGAACATAAAGTGTTCCTTCTCTTAGCCTTGTGGAATGGCTAACAGAACAGTACTTCTCACAGCTGGGACGTTGCCTTCTGTTAGGGTTTCTGCGTCCTTGAGGGCACTGGCCAGAAAACAGTGGTCAGTCATGCTCTGAGTCAATGCTGATGTCACTCCAAGGTCTCTGCTAACTAGCCTCGTTGCCATGCTGACCTGTTATGCAGGCAAAAGAATTGATTGTTAGATGGCCTATAACCCAGCTGCCAATTTTTATAGCGATAGTATCAAGCTCTAATTTGACCTTCACTTCTCTAGTGTGAGAGTGTGTGTACTGAGACAGTGTGTGTGTGCGTGGACAGACAGGCAGACTGTGTGTGGCATTCTCTCCATATTGGGATGGGTGGCTGCGAGGGTGTCGCTCAATGTCAACAGATGGAGAATGTGACTGATGCCTCTGTCCTTCACACACTGAAATCCTCTTTACCTGTGTGTGTGTGTGTGTGTGTGTGTGTGTGTGTGTGTGTGTGTGTGTGT
>JAVQIZ010239921.1:0-21658 GCA_036023535.2 Galaxias brevipinnis | reverse complement strand
CCCAGCAGCAGTTCGTATTGGCAACATTCAAAGGTCATTGTTTCAGTGTTCGGTGTTACTGAATCAGTGTTTATGTTCTGAGTGCATGTACGTGTGTCAGTTCCTCTTTTGCCTCAGGCGCATGCGCTTTACGAGTGTCGGTTTTCTGGTTGTCTGGCGCCCCTATAGGCCTGGAGGTGTATGTGTGAATGTCTGTGTGTGAGCAAAGTGGTTCCTAGCTAAGATGAGACTGTAATACCCAACAACACGCACACACGCACAGTGACAGAGAGGCGTTTGTTTTGAGGAGAGCGAAAGAAAAGTTAGCTAGTTTAAATCTAAGCACAACTTGTTAATTTAAGGAACGAACGACTTTGGAAGAGGCTGACGAACTTGTTAAAAAAAAGAACAGCACTGGGTCCGTCATTTGGCAGTGGTTTGGTTACCATAAAGATGACTGTGATGGTTGTGACGGCATCTGTCCAGTAGAGGGCGCTGCAGGACCGTGGCGGAGAGACCCACAGCTGGCTAATCATGGATTGGCAACAGGTGCGTTGAATCTAGTGGTTAGTGAGTTGTGGGTTAATTATGGGTGTCTGTTTTCAGTAGGAAGGCTGGGAGAGGAGCAGGAGACGGTGCTGAACTGTGCTGAACTGTGCTGAACTGTGCTGAACCGTGCTCTGTGTACCGTGCTCTGTGAACCGTGCTCTGTGAACCGTGCTCTGTGAACCGTGCTCTGTGAACCGTGCACTGTGAACTGTGCACTGTGAACTGCTCTGTGCCTGGGCCGGGCTGAATAAAGTGGGGATCACCCCGGTTGACGTAAACTGTGTCGTGTGCTGCCGGTGTACCTCACAAGCTCTTTTTGGGGTTCACCACGAAACTGAGGGAGGCTAGATGGCGACAAGAGAACACTCGTGTGCTCCATCGCCTCCTCTCTCGTGCCTTGTGCCTGCGTACAATAACCAATCGTCCAGGTAATTGTGTATGTTCGGGGTGCCAGTGAGAGTCCAAAGGGGAGTCCCCCCCCGCCCCCCGTTTCAGCACCAGGAAATACCACGAGTAGAACCCGCTGTGTGCCTCTGTCGGTGCCACGTATCTCACAGCCCCGTTTTCTGTAGGAGAGAGCATATCTCTTCCGCGAGAATACAGGCGAGCTTGTCTGACACAGAGGTCTCTATGATCCCCACAAACCGATGCGGGATGCTCCGAAACTGGAGTCTGTACCCGCACGCTACGGTCTGTAACACCCATGCGCTCGTGGTTCATGCAGAGAATCAAAACACATTCGCACTCCAAGGCTGAGGCCTTGTAGGATGCCCCCAGTAAAAAAACAGGAAAGAAAAGAGCTTTCTCTGCTGCTGTTCATGGAGGCGGGCTCCCAAAGCATATGAGGAAGTAGTGGGGGCAAGGTGCTCCGCCACTACAAGCTCCATAGGGGGCAGGTTGTCTACCCCAACCTGGACTGGTCGTGCACCTCCATGACGCTATATCCAGCCAACTGCAAATGTGCAGAGGCTGGTCTAGACCAGTAGGCGCTCAGATCCGAAAGGAAGTCCGGCATCATGGGGATGGACTTCTTCGGGGGAGGAGAGAATACCAGCATGAAGCGACCATCCATCAAGGACCAGGCTGAAAGTGCCGGGGGGGTGTCCATGGGATGCCCATGCAGGCGCACGCCTGGCAGCATGCCTCCCAGGTCGATAAGGGCTGGTAACGAGACAAGCCCACCTCAGCTGGCTGAGACAGCACGTCCGTCATTGAGTCTGTGTCCCCCAGTGAACCAGCTAACACTACTTGCACAGCGCATGGTTGGAACACTGGCACCTCATCTTCCTTGTCTTCTATGGTCACCAGGTTCCCGGGGGACCTGTGCACCATGACAGGCGGGCATGAGGGAAGAGGAGAGAGCTCCCCAATAGAGAGCTCATCTCTGCTTGGAGGGGCAGCCTCAACAAGCAGAAGAGTGGCAGCACTCTGCCTCTTCTTTCTAGCCCCCTTGGACGTCGACATCCCACTACTGGGTAGGGGGCGACGACAACCCAAGCAAACCAAGCAAACCAGGTAGAGGCGCATGACTTTTCTAGCTCAAAGAGCAGCCAGGCCGTTGACAACGCGAGGCAGCTGCAGCTTGCTAGCTCTGAGAGCTAGCTTAGCAGTAGCTAGCTAAGTAGCTCGAGGTACGCCGTAGGCCCGCAGACAAAACGGGGAGACCCTAATCACCTTGCTACTACACACTTGGACCAATAGAAAACGGCAAGGCACACAGGCACAGGCACAGGCTGTTAACTAACACCCCACGAGGTCACCGAAGCAACGGAAGGTGAGGTACCGAGGAGGCCGTTTGCTAGCTAGGCACCACATGGGCGCTAGCTTAGCTGTAGCCCAGCAGTAGCTTAGCGGTTAGCGATACCCCGCAGGCCCATTGGCAAAACTGGGGAAACTAACCACGGTTATGACTATAACCAGAAAACAGCAAGGCACATGTTCGAAAACGGGGCACAGGCTGTTAATTAATACCCCATGAGGTCACCGTAGCAACTTAGCGGTAAGCAATACGCCGCAGGCATGACACAGCAGCTGGTTGAAGGTGGTGATTAGTCCTCTGGAGTTATGTTCACCCGTGTTGTGTAGTAGTAGTATTGGTTTTTTGTCTGATGTAGTGCTTCCTTATAAGCTTTGATGTGTTCAATTTAAATGCTAGAATGAATATTAAGTTGCGTTTTTTGTGTAGTCTGTCAAGCTGACTCCCTTCAGCCTTCAAGAAGGCAGCTCCGAGGTGCAGGGAGCAGGGTGTGTGAAAGACACTTTTCCTGACTCGAGTGGAGCTAGAGAGTCATGGGTGCAGGAGAGGAGTGTGTTCTAGTATAGTACATGGTCATCAGTAGAGGACATTAGTGCCGGGGAGCCAGACAGTGAGTCAATTAGGCAGCTCAGAGATGAAGACAGGAGATGGTTTTGGAGGTCTGTAGATAAGCACAATTTAGATGGTAGGCAAAGCAATCAACTGAAATGCTAGGCATTTGAATGAGGTCACTTTGTTTATGGAATTGAGCTTCTTACAGTCAGCGTGGTGACTAACAGAAAGGCCACCGCATCGCCCAGTAAAACGTGGCTTTTGCAAGAGAACCTAACCTAAAGGGGTAGCTCGGTTCAGCACCACAGTCATTAACTTGTTACCAGGTTACTTGAACGATCAGTGATGACATCTTTAAAGAACAAGGCCTTGTAAAGAGAACAAATGTTAAACAATGTAAACCCAGCAGTGTTGTTTTGGTTATAGTTATGTATGAAGTCCACAGATTCATCATTCAATTCCAGCAATAAATAGGTTAACACTTCAATGGCACATGATACAAAAAAAACACCAATATCTCAATCCCATCTAGATCTCAGCAAAAACTATACTTTACCTTGATAGTGGAAGCTGAACATGCCATGAGTTCCTTGATGAAGACTGCGATAGTAAATCTGCAAATGATTGGTAGCGCTTCGTATCACCTGGCCCTCTCTCATCAGGGTTTCATTGGCTAAAAGCTCTGGTCCCAATCCCCCGTAGCCGAGGATGGTTAGAGATTCTTCCTTAGACAGGTTAACCTTTTTCACCTTGCAAAAAAACACAAAAAAAACAGGCAGAATAGAGTAAGTACAGTCCAAGAGATGCAGATGTTTTCTTAATTTGCTTCTGTTTCGTCTATTTGCATGTGTTTTCTGAAGTTGCAGTACGCTGCCCTCTCAGGGCCACCGTAATTAAAAAGACAGAAAACACATTGACCCATAAAAAAAATGACAAAATGTCTCCTCACCTCAGAGTAATTTGTCATGTTGGTAAAATTCTGTAGGTGATTGGGAATTTCCTAATCAAACATTTATTAAAAAGAGGAAAGTAATAGCTTTAATTTTAGCCAAATTTTCAGTTGCTACCCGTGATGTGGTTGGTTGTCACCATGTGCCAGAGTGTCTATGATGGTTAATAGCTTGCTGTTAAAATAGGTTTTAAGAGTGAAAGGGTTACCCATTCCAACCCAAAACCCAGGCTTGCCTGGTTTAGACTTCTGCGTTCACACGTAAGTTTAACGGGCCCAATAGGTGGCAGTGTTGCATTCAGTAATCCAGAATGTACAGGAAACCATAGAAGAAGCACAGATAAGGAACTCCTCAACTCCCAAGCACATCCCGTGAAAGTATAAACAAAGAGACCGAAGAGTGCTCACTGCTTTACATTTTTCTTAAATCATGTTTATTTATACACGTTTAAAACAAGCAAAGCTGACCAAAGTGCCCTACAATACATTTGCATACAGTATATCAAACATTACAGAAAATAGGTGTAACATATAGCCTACATATACATAGCTTGTACATAGTATATGTGTAGTAGCCTAAGTCCATAGAAAACCACTAATGAGGCAATGTCTTGGCAGAGCTCTTTCAGGCAGGCAACTCAGACACAGCATTTATCCACCTCGCATCAATCAACTAGTCACATATGATCAATAGTTTAATGCGGTCTACTTAAACTGCAGTACACTGACCACACTTGCTCCTACAACTGCTTGCTCACTGCTGCACCACACTATGCACCGGTTCTTGCTGCTGCCCTCTTCCACCCCAGCTTCCACCTATTTAGGGTCTGTTGCTCAGTATTCGATGAGGTAATCAGCAAACATCTGCTCCCTACCAACTGTTGTTCCCTTAGTGTTTGTCTAAGACTCCGGGTGGGGAATTAATCAAAGCAGCAGACACTTGAAGCCAAACTTCAATGTATTACACCATGTATTGCAATAAATTCACATACAGTTAATCAAGCAATACAGAAAACAGTTAAAGTAACATATAGCTAGCCTATATGTAGAAGCTAAGTGCATAGAAAACCACTTAATATAACTCGAAAGCTATTGAAAATCAGACCATCTGCTCCATTTAATTTTGTCATCTGTGTTTTCATATATTTTGGATACAGACAAAATATTACTGAATATACTGTACTTGCTTCCTACCCTGCTCAACCAATCAGCGATAGTTTGACTCACTGAGAAGACGCGTTCCGCGACGTGCTGTTTGGATTTGGGAGGATTCCAAGTCACCACGTCAGCGGGCCTCGATGAGCTACGCTTTCCCAGAAACCCCTTCTCTGCGAAGCTACGCAGAGACGTTTATGTGCTTCTTCGCGGAGTATAAACCAGGCTTTACAACCAGAGTGGACGATTCAGTTAGATTTGAAGCCAAAATGTGTTGTGTGCCTCCCTTCTTCACAAAAATAAAGTAATTGAAGCGTCTAAAATCTTAAATCTGTTAAATTGATTGTCACTTATGGGTCCAAAATAAAAAAAATACAAAATGATTTAGCCTCAAATTAGGTTCTTTTTATTTTTATATGGCTACAAAAATAAATCTTATTTTAGGCTATGTTGGCAACGCTCGTACTCGGGGGCCATTTTTCTTAAGTACCACAAATTGTCTCATGCGAGTTACAAATCTTTGTTCTGCCTTTGCAAATCTTCATTATGAATGGCAGACTTTTTTTCTCCAATTTTACAGATGCAAAATTAAAGTGAGTAATTTAGCTCCATACATACGACAGCTGGGAAGTGAGTTTGTGATTGCAATGTTTATTTTAAGCCTTGATAGCCTCTTGAATTTCGATTGTGTCAAGCAATGGTTTCTGGATTATTTGTGTTGGTAATAAACTGCATCCTCTGTTTGAGAGAGCATCTTCTGTTTAATTGTGCCTGAACATGACACGAGGGGATTGGAAGTGGTCGCTGTTGGTGGCGGGCTTTAGCCTGCCCACCCAATCAGAAGTTTGAAACAGTACTGGAATTATCTGTGTTATTTTTTCAGTGGCTGAAAATTATTATTATAGTTTTTTTTCCCTTTTGATTGGGTGGCCAAGACGCACGTTTGGGTGGGCAGTGCTCATCCTTGCCCCTGCCTACCACCGGCCTTGACTGAAACAGCCCTGGTTAAAATGACCAACGTCCTCCTCCATGCAGCTGACTGAGGACTACTGACCATCCTCATCCTTCCGTCCCTGTCTCAATCAAGTGCTGTAGTCTTGGTCCACGCCTTTGGATCCTCACGCGTTGATTACTGCAATGCCGTTCTTTCAGGCCTACAAATAATCCAGAATGCTTGTGCAGCTGCTCGTATCCTAACCCACACCAAGTCCAGTGACCACATCACCCCAACTCTCATCCATCTACACTGGCTCCCTGTTCAATACCACATTCAATTTAAAACTCTCCGGCTCACCTTCAAGGCCCTCCATAATCTGGCCCCCACATACTTATTTGACGTCCTTCAGGACTATATCCCCCTCTCGTTCTCTGCACTCCTCATCGTCTGGTCTTCATACCACCCTCCCCCGTCACACCTCAGCACCATGGGTGCTAGGGCTTTCAGCTGCTCTGCACCCAGGCTCTGGAGCTCCCTCCCCCCACTTATCTGACAGTCTGACACTTTATCATCCTTCAAGACACAACTGAAAACGAATTTGTTCAAGCTGGCTTACTCACTGTAATTGCTCCCTTGTACTGTGCCCGGCTGTCTCCCCTTGTTTACCAGTGTTTTCAGTAATGTGCCATTGGGGTAACCTACCCTACACCTTTTATATTGTTACATTGCTGCTAAATTACTTAAATTTGACGTTTCATATTCACTGATATACTGTAAAGTGACCTTGAGTGTTTTGAAAGGTGCCCTGAAATAAAATGTATTATTATTGTTATTATTATTATTGTTGTTATTATTATTCAAAGGCTTCAAAGTATAGAAATAAAGCTACCCCACGCAAAACAAAATGTGTGTCATTGGTTTTAATGGTTATTGCCTCATTCATCCATCAGATTGATTTTTATTTAATTAAATGACGCGGGTGCATAGCAAATGTCACAATAACCCTTTATATCATTTATTTGTAAAATAACATATTTCTAGCTATAGCTTCTGTTTAGCCTACCACACATTGAAATGTTTATAACGCATAGCGCCTACAGTCCTCATCACGTTGTCTTTGTTTTCTTATTTGCGCTACATCTGAGATAAGGTAGTGTAAAACTTCTCTAATTTCTCTACAACAAGCTGTACTGTGCTTCATGTTCAGAGAGTCATTCTAAATGTAATGTTATGTAATGTAATGTTACATGAACAGGGCAGCCAAGTGTTTTGGCCATTGACCTATAAATTTTGGCATGAGAAATGTAAACGGACTATAATTAAGCCATTATCTGCGTGCCCGTGCTGGTCACGAGTACGCCCGTCGTATGCATGCCGTCTAATTTGCCTACGGAGGTTGTCACTATTCCACGAGGTCCGAGAAAGCTGGCTTCAGCACCTTTTCATTGAATGTGGATTGCGGCTTCCAGTGTTTGTATAGTTCAATGGTTAGAACAGCACCACAGTGGTGGCAATGCACTTTTTCGTTTGTCTGTGAAATGTTCCCACACTGGACTTTGTTTAGCTTTTTTATGGTTGACTAGATCACTCTCTTTGGATTGAAATTAACATGCCACATACGCCTCAATAATTGAATTGCGGGCAATGAGTTTACCAAAAGACAAGAAAAAATTGTTCAATTTAATAATTTTGTTTGCAACTCTTGATCGATTCAATATTTAATGAAGAATAATGGATCATCGATTTATCATTATCAACCCTAACTAGCACAAACATGTGCTGAGTGTATTTGTACTTATTAGAAAACATACAAAAGTTATGACGGGAAATACCTCAATCTCCACTCCATATCCTGGATAAACACTGATGCTGTATGTGCATTCTAGGGGCAAAAAGGGGGATGAAGATAGAAGATCTGGAGACTCCACTATTCCCTCCATGTCTGAAAGATTTCCATTGCACTGTACTGGGAAAACATTTAAGACACAGATAAGATTATTTCTCTGTGCACACCTTATTCACCCCCTCACCCTCCGCCAGCCTCCTAAACCAAACATTTACCTGGAATATGCACTGTGGTTATGGTTGTTGTGGTGATCAGAGAGGTAGTTGTCTCTTCATCAATGGGTTGTAATGTCACGGTGCTCCCTGCCTCTGAAAGGCTGGTCACAGGTGAGGAAACCACAGCTGTAGTAAGGACCCCCAGGGACACTGCTGCTGCTGCTGCTGCTGCTGCTGCTGCTGGAGGCTCCGTTTGGCCAAGGGCTGGCACAGCCTGGGTAGGATTAGCAGTGGTACCTACAAAGTGGAATGGTATATAGTATATACAGTCCTCTAACAATGTAATTGCCTGTTTCATTCTTTCATTATTCACATTGATATGGTCAGGTCTGAAAACAATTTTGAATATACAAGATCACCAGACTCTGGCTAAACAAATAAAACAAATTAACCATTCCATACGCTAACAAGTTAGTTACTAGAAGCAGTTTATCTGTAGGAGGTGATTTTGGTGACCCCTCCCGTTTGCTTAGTGTAAACGTTGCAAAGAATGCTAGTGGTCACTGCACTTCTCTAGTACGATCAACGACTATACTCTGAGTAAAAAAATAACTTTAAATTTTGCTCAAAATAATGGCTCCAACTGCCGCAAACTGGACGGGGGTTCAGGTAAACCTCTCTTCTGGCTTTCATCTCTTGAGCAATGGCTAGATGGAAAGGGTCCACCGAGACCTGGAGTCCACCCTGCAATGCCTCCGATATTGTAAACACCTGGAGCCAGCGTTTGATGTGGGCCGACACAAAACTCCTCCACTCCTCTTGATGGAACACGGCCTTGTGAAACAGGCCACGTGGAGGTTGGGGTGCCGTCAACCGTTACTGTCGGTCCTGGCGTGAAGCCTGGAATAAGGCGAGAGATCAAGGCCAACTGTTGGCAGAGGGCTGGCCCGAACCTTTGGTCGGGACAACATGTGTGGCTATTGAGACGGGATCTGCCGCTCAAGGGAGAGGAGTATAAGTTTGCACACCGGTATGTTGGAGAAGTTCAGGTGCTCAAGGTGTTTAACTGTGTGTCTTTTAAGTTACAGCTTACATGCACAATATGGATTCACCTGGTTTTCCATGTGAATCTCCTTTAACCGGTTCTAAACAATCCTGCAGAACCATCTGAAGGCCAAGCTGTCCCACGGATCATTGGAGGACAGCCGGTGTACACTGTCTGGCAGATTCTGGTGCGAAGCGGAATCCAGAATCTGTTGGACTGGGAAGGTTATGGACCGGAAGAGCAGTCCTGACTGCCAACCAGACCGCCCCGGACTGCGCTCTCCACCGCAGCACGCACAAAACAAGCATGATTAGGGAGGATGGGCTGCATCTGTGTCTGTTTCCCACTGGTTTTCCCAGTTTATATATTCCCCTTTTTCCCTAGTGTGGCATTATACTGTTTGGGAGAATTAAGAAGCAACTACCTTGTTGAAGTTATTTTGTGAGGAAACTGCATTTGGGTCTACATGTAGAAGCCTGGTGAGAGTTTCAACCCATCAATTCCTCAGTGCTGAAGTATTATTCATGAGCATCGTAAGTTAGTAATGGTAGTCTTTCCCGATCAGCGTCTTGTCCCATGGGATTCAGAAACATTTTGGAATCTTCAACACTATTGATAATCAGCCGGGTAATCTATGTTTGAAAAAAGCTCCAGAAGCTACCGTTAATGCACAGTCAGCATTCAGGGGAGGGCAACCCTTCCACGCCTTTAATTTAGGATAGTTCTGAAAGGGATACATCAGCGATTTTCTTAAACAATATATGCTGTTGTTTAGCTAAATTAAATAAGAATGTTGAAGTTTGTGTCATAGGATCAATGTAAGTGACATGCACATATTTTTCTGACCACCAGCAGTTAAATAGTTAATTCATTGTACACTACAATGTCCAAAGATCATTGCGCAAATCAAACCAGCAAATGCTCTCCCTTTGGCTGAAAATGGCAGTAGTTCAAAAAAATTCAGGTAGGACCCCCCAATGACGCAATAGAGAGTCATCTTCTCAACGCGTTTGACATTCTGCTGTTTGATTGCGAAGTGCTACATGACAATACAATGCTTTAAATCCAACATTGGTATCTGATGAAAAACATATCTTCAATTTTCAATTATGCTAGCAAAGCAAACAGTTAAGAGGGACAGCATAGACAATTACAATTTGAGCAAAGGTAGCATGTCTCACAAAGGCGCCCCTACTGGAATGGGCACTGTACAGAAGGGGTGTTTGCTATTACTCAATATTGTTTGCACCAAACACAAAAACTTTGACAATACCTTTTGGGTCTGGACAGAGGACCCCCTGGAATGCCAGGAAAGGAGGGGGGAAGGAGATGATTCTACCGGAGAGCCAATTTATCTCCGTCCTAACAACCAAATCTGAATTTTCCAAGGACTAAGAAATTTTTTCACAAGACCGCGTTCCATCAAGAACATTGGAATCTGCAACATCTGCTACTATGGACACCTTTACCACACAACCGTTGCTCATGAAACCCTCAACACGGAACCTTTTGAATTACCCACAATTTAAGTGTCTTTGGACGAGGGGCCATCCCTGTCTCATGAGATCGAAATAATTGCGCAACTTCAACAACCACGCGGTCTGTTTCACAAGGCCGTGTTCCATCAAGAACATTGAAATAAACCACAATATCTGCTACTAAGGACCGCACAATCTTTGCTCATTAAACCATCAAGGACGCGTCCCGTCAAGAACTTTGGAATATCTGCTCATAAGGGCAGCACAATCTTTGCTAATTATACCATCAACAGACTTTTGAATTCCCCGCTGCCAGGCAACAAACCCCCCATAACAGAGTAACTTCCGCTATCTTAATACGTTGCATTGGTGCTTAGCTTAATGCAATTAGCTTCCTCATACTGCTTTGTTTAGAGATCTATACCCATGGTTCATACCTGACCTGCTAACATTCCTAGATCACTATAATGTATTCATTGTATATCTGCACATACTTGACTAGAATTAGAAATAATCGTCATTGTTTGTTTAAACTCCTGTTTCCTCCAGCATATAATTCATCCATTCACACAACTAAAGAATTTACTACTTCAGAATTGAGACTGAAACGTTACACTTTCATATTTGCATTAATATTAAATTCATATTAATTTAATAAAGTTAATATAGGGATTAAACCTGGTTTTCCATCGAGCCATGCAATCAGCTACAGTCGTTGGGTGGTGCCCCCTATGTCTCTTAATCAAGTTGATCGATTATAGTATTAATTTATTTATTAATTAATAATCTACACATATTGATAGTGTTTATTAAATACATTTAAACATCAAGAAGTAGTAAGACCGAATTCTCTAACAGTTATGATCCAGGTCACCATTTTAAGTCAGTCCCACACAAAACTCCAGAGCAGGTCCTCCACAGAGGGGCTCAACACACAATGCATATTGTGTCTCTTAAACTGTTATTGTTGCAGTTGGTCCCCATTGGGTTTTGGGCTGCTCTGAAGCGGATGAGGAGGGTGTCGCTTTGTGCCAGTGCCAGTGCCAGTTCCTTATCGGGCGAGTGTCCTTCACCAGCAGCACACTCCAAACCATGTATTTAGCATCTAACGAGATCACGCCTGACAGTCCAGTAAAATGTAAATAAATAAATACAAATGTAAATAATAATAAGAGCTCCCTCCACTGTGCTTAGTCTGCCTGCAAGTAAGCCCTATCACCCACGGAACCTAAC
Source organism: Galaxias brevipinnis (assembly GCA_036023535.2). Taxonomy (NCBI): domain Eukaryota; kingdom Metazoa; phylum Chordata; class Actinopteri; order Galaxiiformes; family Galaxiidae; genus Galaxias; species Galaxias brevipinnis. The sequence continues at coordinate 10,024 of JAVQIZ010239921.1, read as the reverse complement.
ATATCACATGCAAAACATCAACTCATCAGCATGTAATCACCTTTCCTGCTGCATTCACTGTAGATTTTAAGGTGTTAAACAAGACAGCTTATTGTGCAAGCTTCTCTACCCTTTGCTTTTCTTCTTGTGCTTCCAAGGAGTCATACATTTTTCTAGAGCCATATGTATTAAAAGGGGTCATGCTGTTTTGCTTTGTAATTTAAATCTTAGAAAGGTAATCCTTTCTGAAGATCGTGCTTTCGCCTGCATGTTTCTTGAGATGGCAAAACTAGTCCATCGTTCACAAGATATTTTACACCGGATGAGAGATGTCAATTCAAGTGTTTCTAGCCTGTGTGCGAGGGTAGGAACAATCTCTTTTTTTCATGATCTTGTCTAAATGTTTCCTCCCTCGAGTATTATACAGATGCAACACCATTTTGGGGGTAATTAAAAACTGTGTGGCTCAGAAGCATGGCCAGATGAGATAATAACACTTCCTTACAAAGTCAATCCACGGCACTTATATTATTTCCGATTGTTAGCAATGATCTACTCTCGGGCAGCCATCGTTAAGGAAACCTTGTTTAGCGATAATAAGGCCACAGTTAATCAGTAATAAAGGCCACTCATTACGTTTATCATCAGTTCATCCGACACTGAACATGCATAGATGTACAGAAATGTGCGAAACCAAACTTAATTTTACTGCTGCACATACTCGCTGACATATATTGAAGAAAATCTGCCTTCCTGCTGAAATTACCGGATTTCCGAGCTCCAAGCCTTCACACCCATCAGGAAAGCACAGATCTGTGACCTGCCCCTACGCTGCCAACTATCCACATCACTCTACGCATAGGAACTGCTACAACTGTGCCACAGAGACTTGGTCAAGTGATAGGCAGGCAGTCGTCATCACTTAGGACTCCAGAGCTAGTGTAGGCCAGAAACTCAGACTATTCTCTGCCTCTCACCAATCTACAACTATTCTCTGCCTCTCACCAATCTACAACTACTCTCTGCCTCTCACCAATCAACCATTCACATATGCTCAATAATTCTACATGGTCTTTAAACCAGTTTTACTGACAAAACTTGCACCGACTGCTGCTCCCTGCTGTGGCACTTCTGTCGCTCACTACCATGCTATTGCCATTGTTGCGCACCCTCCAACATACTTGGGGCTCGTTGCTCAGTCAGTATCAGTCAGGGGAATCTGCAGATAGCTGCTCCCTACCCATGGATGTTCATTGAGTGCGTGAAAAATGTGCAGGAAAAATTTATTCAGAGCCGCAGACGCTTGACCTCAACTTTAAAAGCATTACCATATAAATGCAACAAACTGTTAAACTGTTAAATTTGTCCAGACAGAACATCCATTTTGCTCACTTCTGCAGTGGCAATGTGAACACACACACCTGGGAAAATGCAACAGGTCACTTATATTAATAATTATGAAGACATGTATGATTTAATTCTATGATGTAAAGCACTACAACAAGCATGAGATCAACTAAGTAAGTTACTTCATCTGTACGATTACAATGGCTTACACCTTTTGACCTTGGAATTTGGAACAAATACCGCTAATACCAATGTTGGAATGTACTCATGACATCATGGTTAGTCATTTTGACTGTGCCACAGTCCCTTGGACATATATTCAAAACTGTTACCTGGGTTTACGTGTCCCAAGTACTCTTTACTTAGTAGGGCCTCATGGATCTGTTCACCTAATGGACGAGAAGCAGTAGGTGTGGGCCGAATCTCAGAGTCTGGAGTCTCAACATTTATACCTGAGATTAAGATGACAATTGTGCTTACAAAACAGATCCCCAAACTACAATACTGACAGATATATGATGTAGCTACATTTTTATACAAGTATCCTTATTAAGTAGTCTTGTCCCCTTCCCCAAAAACCCCACAAACAACAAAAAAGCACTTTGTTACCTGAAATTAAGTTGAGGGTGGTGACAAATAGTGTCACACTAACAAATGTGAACACCATGGCCTTTGATCAAGTTGAGCAGCCTAAGAGAAAGGAGAGGGCAGAGAGGATATGCAATTATGGTTCAACAACACTATTTATTTACACAGGGCTGACTGAATCAGACAAAGTCTCCTTTGAAGTCACATGCGCAGTGCACATGCGGAAGTCACATGCGCAGCATTTCGAAAACGTGTTGCAAATTCAGACAACACAACGCATTACAGAAACGCGCTGCAAATACAAAAAACACGACACATTACAGAAACATGCTGCAAATACAAAAAAAACACAACACTTTACAGAAACGTGCTACAAGTACAGATAACACTGCACATTTCAGAAACGCGCTGGTGTTTTGATGATGGTAGAGAGTGCTGTCTAACACGTTGCTCCACAATCTCCCATAGGTGTTCAATTGGGTTAAGATCTGGTGACTGCAAAGGCCATAGCATATGATTCACATAATATTCATACTCAAACAACTACAGTGACCCCTCTTGGCCTGTGCATGGTGGCACTGTCATCCAGAAAAAGACCACTTCCATCAGGTTTTTCCATTAATTTGTCACCCGTCTGTATAATATCACTATCCATTCGACATAGCTCCACAGTATACGTAGAATAGTTTTGCGTGAAGGAATCTGAAACTAAGTAAGGTCCATTTAAATACATCCAAACATTTTAACAAAACAAAAATCAATATGATTTTGCACCAATTTATTATTTGAATGTATTCTTGTATGGTAGTAAATATCTTACTATCTTAACTTAAATGGCCCAATCTTCTCTTCTGCTGTTTTCATGGAATAAATAATAATAATATAAGCTATCACTAATATGTCAACAAATTAACATGTGAATGTTGGTATAAACATAACAAAAATATTCTTAGAATTTTTAATGACTTCAGGTTTCCCCAATATTAGTGTCTTAAACACATGAAGGCAATATCTGCTGCACCTTTCTTGTAAATTTTTCCTGCAGTGGACCAGAAATATTATTTTAGGCAAGGTTTGTTTTGAAATGCATAGCCTAGCATAGGCCTATAAGCCTACATCAATTCATTCAAGTGGTAACGATTTGCGCTATAGGTCACAATCAGGCCTATATTAGCGTTCAGAGGCAATGAGATGTATTATTAGATTACGTCAATATTTTAAAGTGTTAGAATTGTTGGTTTCTAAATAACGCTGGAATAATCATTTTATATAACTCTACCATGTTCGGAGGCGACGTTAACCCCACCATTATTCAAGACATTTCTACTTACAGAAATGCCAGCGCTGCGCATCAAAATGGTTTATACCAGCCTACTGAAGCCACATCGCTCCTGCTCGTCCCTTTGTGTAAAGGCAATGCAGTAGATTTTACAACACCTTTTCAGTAACCTCTACAATCTGATCATCACCGTAAAAAAGGTACCTCGTCCTCTTTTTATCCCAGGATTATTGCAACTATCTTCTGCTCCAGGTCTTCTTATGGACACTGTTGATTGGATGAAATGCCCTTAGATGGCAGGTTACTTGTGTTGACGCGCTGGTTGTCGGATGTGTGAGAGCATTTACGCAGATTGCCTAAATTTAACACAGGTGCGCCCTAGTGGCAAATAGTTGCGTAGCCCTGTAATAGCTCTTGGGATCTGTTCAACGTCTATCAGTGCTGAAACTATTGACAGCAGAAACTGGAACACAGCGAAGCAAATGATACAGTATTTTGTGTAGATCTACTATATCTAAAGGTAAGCCTAACCGTAAAGCATGGCAGTTCTGTGTTTTTATTTAAAACTAAATTGTGCGATTATGTATGAAACCCTCTGGTTGTTTTTGGTCAAAAGGGGTGAGAGCAGATGTAATATGGATGCGGTAGGGTAGGCTATATAATTGCAACGGTGTAGACACGAAAGTAATATCAAAAGCAATAAAACAGTCAGCCTTATCTGAAATGCGTAACCCATTTGACAACGATTGTCATTGTGCTGCGTCATTGGTGTCTGCTTCATATACTTCCTCCGAATTGTCATTTGGGCAGTGCCACGACCATCATATAGTGTAGATTAAAGGACTAATAGGGATTAATAAATAAATAAATAATCCACGACCTTGGTAAAATGTCACATCGTCTATTATATACTAAATGAAACATACATGTATGCAGTGTTGTGGTAGTTATTGGAAATTTATAATTAGTTACAGTTACTAGTTACCTATTTAAAAAAGTAACTATGTTACTGTACCGATTACTCCCTTAAAGTAATGCGTTACTAACATTAGTAACTTTTGCGTTTCCCAATTTACTCAAACTTTTAAGTTTAGGCTTTATTTTTTTATCCCACACTGCTAACTTGTGATCGTTCTGTGATAGGCCCCGATATACATATTTTAAAACAGCAACACAAATAATAATCTAATAAACCATAAACCACACACAAAATATTTGTTAAATTTATTTATTATTACTAGTCTCAAATGGCCAAACAACAAGCCTCAAAACTCACAGCTTGCATTTCCAGCTAAAAATAATATTCCCACATTCAAAGCGGATGAAATAAAGTGATGTTCAAGTGAGTTTCACAAAATGCTCAGCAATGAACGTTATTGAAGTTTAATGTAACAATATATTTCCCGTACTGTTTATGTCATCTTGCCCCCTTCCCCAAAACCCCACAAACCACAAAAAAGCACTGTTACCTGAAATAAAGTTGAGGGTGGTGACAAATAGTGTCACACTAACAAATGTGGACACCGTGGCCTTTGATCAAGCTGAGCAGCCTAAGAGAAAGGAGAGGGCAGAGCAGATATATAATTATGGTTAAACAACACTATTTATTTACACAGGGCTGACTGAATCAGACAAAGTCTCCTTTGAAGTCTCAATTTGACAACACATGCGCAGCATTTAGAAAACGTGCTGCAAATCAGACAACACAACGCATTACAGAAACGTGCGGTAAATGTAAAAAACACAACACATTACAGAAACACACCGCAAATACAGAAATCACAACACATTACAGAAACACGCTGTAAATACAAAACTTTACAGAAACGTACATGCAACACAAGGGAAATGTTTCCAGAGGACACCAAAAAGTGACAAAGACAACACAAGAACGAAGGACCTCCGTTGTGTTGTCTGTATTTGTAGCGCATTTCTGTAATGTGTTGTGTTTTCTTTATTTGCAGCGCGTTTCTGTAATGTGTTGTGTTGTCTGAATTTGCAGCGCATTTTATAAATGCTGTGCAATGTTGTCAAATTGATGTAGATGTTTTCTTAATTTGCTTGTGTTTTGTCTATCTGCATGTTTTCTTAAATTGCGGTGCCTTTGGCCTCTCAGGGCCACCGTAGTTTTTCAATGGACTCCAATGGCAATTTGTGCTCTCCTCTAGCGGCGATGCTGCTAATGTGTGAATGCAGGGTTAGGCAACGTTTCACCAGTCCTCGCATTGAGCAACAATTTAAAAAGATCTGGATACATTTGAAGAGCTACTTAATTAGTTAAATATGCTGAGCTACATGAAAATGTTCAATCAATGCTGTGGAAGGACAATGAAAAGCAGGCTTATGAATTGGACTGGTATCAGCCCGAAATTGAAATGCTGAACGTGTTTATTGCTGTTAGAGAAATCACTTAAAAAATATGGCGGTATTTGACAGTGTACCCTGAATAAATGGTATTTTCGGTATATGGCCCATGTATACATACAGCCGATTTAAAGTTTGTTAAGTAACGTTTACTATTATTGCAAATCATTAAAGCACATAAAAAGTATACAGAAACTTTGGCTTGCGTGCGGCCGTTGCCTGTTGATGCCTTCTGCACACTACACGATTTTCAAAGTTGTCAGATTGCTGCACTGCACATGCTACACAACTGTCATGACGGTAGCTCATCGCTGCTCACAAAATCTTCCACACTACAGGATTTGGACTCCTAAATATATGGACATTTAACCTACTAGATAGCCAGTCAGGCATTGTGAGGCATTGGCAATGCATTTTTGACTGTCTCAGATCGCGTCCTGAGCAGTTCACACTACAGATCGACACTCACGGGAGCGTGCTTTGACATGCTTCCAATCTGGGGCTTTTGTATGCGACTTGAAAAAACTTATCGGACTAATATCTTACCGAAAATCAGACTAATATCTCAGTGTGAAGCCAGCTTGAAAGGTTGTTAAGGTCAAGGTTCATGAAAGGGAGACGTGAACCAGACATGTTGGGCTGAAGACTAACGTAAGCTATATAAAGAGTTCTGGTATGTTTCAGAACAAGGTTAAAAAAGTAGGCAATGCGAGTTGATTGCGAGTTGAACGCAGTAATTGAGCCAATTGTGCAGAGACCTTATCCAGCTGAATTTCTCATCACAGTTACTGTGAGTCGGCCATACAACCCAGTGAGCATTTTTTGGTTGGAAAGAGGTTGGAAAGACGTAAAAACAACAACTACAACAACGTTCAATGGACGTTCAAAAATTGGCTAGAATTGAAAGTTTTTTTACCGGATGGTTGGGATTTGGTTTAACCGAGGTTTCATCTGGCGAAATTAGGTCTCCATATGAACGTTGAAAGAATTTAAAAAAATTTTAACAATTTTTTAACTTGTTTTGACCATTGACAATTAATCATTTAATAAACGCCTTTTCAACTGGACAATACAGCCAAAGTAGTTGTGGCTTTACCATGAGAACTATACAACCAAAAATATCTAAGTCATGCGAATTGCAAATAATTTCAGTTTCCACTTAAACTTCAAGAATAAAGAAAACCATGTCCAGTTAAAAAGGCGTTTATTAAATGGTTAATTGTCAACAGTCAAAACAAGTCAAAAAATTGTTCAAAAGAGAACGTTTTTTCAACGTTCAAATGGAGACCTAATTTTGCCAGGTGAAACTTCGGCAAATTGTGAACGTTGAATTAACCTCTCCAAATAACCTGTAAAAAAACGAACTTCTAGCCCATTTTAGAACGTCCATTGAACGTTGGTGAAGTTGTTGTTTTTACGTCTTTTCAACCTCTTTTCAACCAAAAAATGCATACTGGAAATAAATATTCAAATTACAATAACCCAGTGAAGTTTCTTTGGTTGAAAAGAGGTTGAGACTGACATTCTGACATTTCACATGAAACATTAAATGTGTTCAAATACGTCTTTGTGTAGACCACATTTCGCCTACCAGTGGCACTATGAATTCAGAGAAAAACCTTTCAAATATTCAATTTTGTCTTTCTTTCAACCTACATATAAACATACGTACACATCAAAACTATAAACAAATTTGTGTTTTATTACACGTTCATGTTGTGACCGCATTTTTGCGGGCGAAAGGAGGTCTTGAACGTCCAAACCCGGTATCTACCAGTATTCAACCACAAATAAACGTTCAAATGATGTCTTGTGCTCACTGGGAAACCAGTTTGTTAGCTATTTGAATACACTAGCTTTTGGATATATTGGTAACTTGTTCATTAGTTAAAAAGAGATGCGTGATCGTAAAATGTTTTCTTTGCGATCAAAAATTTAAAGAAAGCAAAAAGGAAACACAAACAACTATCAACAGGTACCTGTGCTCAGCACATTCATTCCAATAGGAAGTGATGTCGGATTGCCAATAATGGGAGAGCTCCACTACTGATGTGTATTCTTTAACCTGAGGGAGGAATTAGTAAGGAGAAAATAATTAATTTTGTATGACCCCCTCATCACAATTACCGTAATTCCTGAATTGGTAGCCCTGGTTAAAGATAAACAATTTAGAAATGATTGAATGAAGCTTTTAGTTACAGATGTTTTTTTCTTTTTTTCTTATACACATCTTTTTGTTTGATCTATCTTCGCAAGTCAGTTTTTGATATGATCTCTCTCCATAATGTTTTGCATTAAAGGATGCTCCCACTTATTTTTCATTATACGCTGGATGTCCAACCTGTGAGCGGTCTGATGTGGACTCTGCTGCTTCTCTTTGCATGGTACTGTTATCGGGTGGGGTCTGATCTTCCGCTCCCTGGGAGACCCCACGCAGGAAAGCTCTGCTCCAGCTCGTGCCGATCCATGCCATCTCGAGCCAGCAGTATTACAGAATCAGAGTGCAGCACAGCATCCAAAACAGCAAGCAGCCATCAGGCTACACCTTGCATCACAATGGAGACAAAGGAAGATGAGCAGCAGGGACGGGCCTACCTATCTCTGGTGCTGAACCATGCCTTTTTCCCAGCTCATTCGTCTGCTAGATGCAGGAAACTTTACGCAGCCTTGCAAGAGTATGCCAAACGCTACAGCTGGGTGGGCATGGGGCGTATCCACAAGGGGCTCCGTGAGCAGGTAAGCCTGTTGATTTAGAAATACATCTATTTAAAAGGGAAGCAATGACACACTTTGTTATGGAACCCTTTTAGGGACTTTTTTTAAATGATAACGTAAACTTTAAAATTAAAATGCAATTCTACAATAGCATTATCACTTTCTACATATGTGTGTTATTTGAGTCAAAATGTAAATGAAAATGCAATAATCCCTTTAAATATATTTATAATCTTATAGGCTTCCATAATTTATAATAAAAAAAACAAACAAACAAACCAATGTTTAGAAAATAAATGTGTATCCAAATTTAAAATGAAAAATACAGTACAGGCTAGATAATTTATTTTTGAAGCACATTTTCTGAACATATGCAGGTCAAAGTGGTTTACATAGCACAAGCTGGAACATACAAAGCAAAGAATAAAATAATAAGAATAGAATCAAAACAATGAATATTTTACGAGAGTTAAAAGAAATAGATATCACCAAGAAGGAATACAATGCAACTGTAGTAAAATTCATCAAAAAACTTTGACAGAATCTGGATTTAACTGCGTTAGAGTTAGTCTCTATTTGTTGCATAGAAAGTTGTTCCACTTTCTTTTGTTTTTGACTGCCAACAGTTTACAGACCTTTTCTAGAATAACTAAACTGAACGATCTAGAAAGTTCTTTCAGCAGTAGACATTTTAGTGACTATTAGGTGAACAACAGTAATGTAAAATAAAACGGCAGTGATCTGAAATTTGCTATGATTTTTTCAAATGTTTTTGGTCTTTGTTAGAAGTCTACCAGCAACATGCTGAATGAACTGCAGTTGTCATACCACGTTTTAGAGAGACCTGGAAGAATACCATTACTTGCCAACACACGTTCATATGTCATATTCATATGAGGAAGTGATTTGATGGGGCTGTTGGATCTAAATGACATGACACCATGATCTCTGCCTTGGTCCTTAGTTCTCACAGACCGGGACTTGAGGTGTGTACTAACTTTCCTCTTTAGCACCGAAGGAAATTAGCTTAGTTTTGCTTTTAATTTGTGAATTTAAATGTATAATTTAAAATTAAGGATTTATAATCAAATTATACATATGATTTTAAAATAAATATTTATTTTCAAAATAAATATATAATTTAGTAGCTAAATGTGGGAAATCACAGGCAAATTAGGCCTGACGTCTATGAGTTCTGCGTAATCAGTCATGTAATGAAGAACTACATACTTGGTGTAAACTGGTAGCAAGGCCAAATCTGCATGCTTAATCTCTGCTGTTACACCAGTAAGAAATCCCCTATGCACCACGACGAGTTTGCTTGCACAAGTTTTGGTAAAAAGGTTTGGTAAAGAAGCTAAGTAAAACTAAATTCAGAATGTCAAGTGACAAACCAAAGTTCTCAGGACATCAGCAACTCCAGCAATTAAGAGGGAAGAATCGAGCACAGAATGTGGGATAGGGATGTAGAGGGTAACCAGGAAAGAAAGCAATCAGAGAACATCAACAGGCAAGGTGAATTGGTAATCAACTAATGAAAAGGTTTGTCACTTTCTTCTATCAAAGACATTGACAAGGCAACTACAGTAAAAAAAAAAAATAACTGTAAAGAATAAATTTTAAAAAAGCATTGTAAAAAAACATAGCTCAGTGGCTCAGTGATTAGCACTGGTGCCTCACAGCAAGAAAGTCTTGGGTTCAAACCCCACCTGACCCAATGGCCTTTCTGTGTGGAGTTTGCATGTTCTCTCC